>CAKJTW010000016.1:30172500-30395000 GCA_917880005.1 Nanger dama | reverse complement strand
ATTTACAATATTGAGTTACTTTCTGCTCTATAGCACAGTGAATTATATGTATACCTATAGTATTCATTCAGTTTTAATCTATAGTGCCGTCATTTGTTTCTAGAAGGTGAACATTTTTTATGAACCTACTGTCTTTAGAGTAAATATTGCCTCATTGTCTGAGGCGTGATTTTTCTTAATCTAATTTAAGATTAAGTTAGAGTACCCCTGTGGTTGGCACCCTTTCCAATATCCATTCTTATTCTGCGTTGAAATCCCCTCACTCTGTTCCTTTCCAGAGATATGTTTGGGTATTTCTATTATATTATGGACTCTATTTTGGCCACACCACATGGCATGTGGGATCTTAGTTCCCTGGTCAGGGATCAAACCCACATCTCCTGCATTGGAAGCTCAGAATCTTAAGTGCTAAACTGCCAAAAAGTCCCAGTGATTGGATTTATGTTCAAAATCTCCTGGCTCATAATGTTTTCTCAGGCTCTGGTATTTGGGGGAGAAAATCCAAAAGGCTGGAAAAGGAAGTCAGTGGACAGAGAATTGGAAGTGAGGGGTGAAAATTAATTATTCTTGGTAAAGAAAAACTCTTTACAGTCACAGGAATGTGCAACAGGCAAACTACCTTCAAAATATGCAAATCTGTGTTTATCTCAGAGAATTCTACAGGGAACAAATCCGTAGCATTAGCAATTATGACTTAGCTCCACCCCCTCCTCCACCAACCTGTAATGCTTATAAACATCAATATAGCTTAGAGCTTTATGTTAAAATGTTTTTCTCCTATTTAAGAGTTATTTGTTTAACATGCTTTTATTATCCTAGATGATGTGATTTGGGAAGAAAGCATTAATTCTCTTATCAGCTCAGTTTCCTTCCCAGTTGTTGAGAGAATTGAGCTGTCCTAGTAGTTTAGGAAGAAAGAGGCATTAAATGGAGAGCTCATTGCTGATCAGACTGAGCCATTTCTGAACCACAGCTACCCAGGCAAAAGGGATTGACAGCTTAGCATTTATGTGGGAATGTATTGGAATAACATGGCAAGCAGCTGAATCGAGCTCCTTCGCACGCTGCTACTTGCCAGCTAGCGCCTCTTGTATCTGCTGAGTTTCTGAGAAACAAGAGACCTGAACTCTTCACTCCATGTTGCTTGCTCAGGCTGACTTGGGTGAATAGCATACATCAAGTGATGATTTTGGAAGGTAGCCCATGTTCATTATATGTATTACAAGTAACATGTATTCTGTTATTCATTCATCCACTTAGCTCTCCATTCATTCATCAAGTGATATTTACTGACTGTCTATAATGGACCAGGTCCTTACAGACTGGGGACTCTTGATAGCTGAGTATCCCTGTTAAACGTAGTGCGACGTGATCATGTTAAAATAACGTCAGATATAACCTTGTCAAAACAGCCAGTCTGTGGTGTCCTTGGAATACACTGTTCATCTGTGACTGTTTTCTAATGAGCTTGATGATAAATTAGATGCTTGTAGCTCACGGAGGACCACTGGGTGAGGAGATGACTCTGCCCCATACAGCCAGTGACTCATTTATTTAGCCGAACTCTGTTGGGCACAACTACATGTCACTATGCCAGGTGCTGGATCCTCTCCCTCCCTTGCTGGAAGATTTCTGAAGCTTGTCTAAACCTATCTTTTTTGCTCTATGTGTTTCTCGCTAATATTCCAAACCCTCCATTTATTCTTAGCCTTTCTCTCAGTGGCACTAATGGTACTTTACTTCTCCATCTGTATCTGCTTTCCTCTCTACATCTCTCTCCCTTATCCCTTCTTCCTCCTCTGCCTGGATCTTGGCAGCGCCATCAACTCCACTGCTCTTCCTAAGCTAATGAGGACTGCTGGTGGTTCTCACAAAGCTATGCTGAGTACACAGCTCTGCATTCTGGCCTCAACTGAGCAAACTCTCCTGGGCTCCAAAACCCCGGTGTTTGTGGTCTTAGAATCCCCTTGTTTACCACAATGGCTCTACAGGAACTTGCTGACTACACACAAACCTTTGCTATACCTTCATTTGATCTCAGTAGATGTTTTAATTTCTCTTTTACTGTAAAAACAGTGCTCGAGTGACTTTTTAAACTTCCCTTTTCTCAACTCAGAATCCTCAGCTTTTTTTTCTCTTTGTTCACCTTCTTAGTCTTCAAGAGAGAAAGGAATTCTCAGTTTATTGAGCAGCTGACATGCTTCAGGTGGTCTAATTGATTGCTCATGCCTAGACTCTGCATTCTTCCATTATCCATGACCCCATCCATCCATCTAGCAAACATTTGCTGAGTGTTCAGTATCCAGTGCTATGAGGCTATAGTGAAGTGGTGATAGACACTCTTGGTCTAGTGGGAAGAGAGATTTAGTCTTTACCATACAGAAATGTGACCTTTGGCCAACATAAAAATGAAGTACTTCTGGAGCACTTCAGATGAAGTAAATATCTAAAGGTAACATTTGATCTGGATTTCAGAGCGTTGATAGAAGTTTGTTAGTTAAACTAGTAGGAAAGGGGCATCCAAAAGGGAGAGAGACAGCATCTGTATAGAAACAAAAGAGCAAAGCATGTTTGTAAAAATAGCAAGTAACCTAGAGTAGTGTGGGTTAGGGGTGGGGAGCAGCAGGAGAGAAGTCTGGAAAGTAACGCAAGGACCCTGTTATTCCAAGCAGAGACATTAAGATTATCCTTTGAGCACAGGGAAGCTTTAGGAGGTTTGCAAGCAAGGAAGTGACTTCACCAGACTGGCTTTTGTTTTGAATGATGCTGTGATAGTAGCAGAAGGTCCTTGCATATTGTAGGAGAGAGATGGTGAGGGCTGGATGGCCACAGTGATGGTGAGAAGAATGAGGGTAAGTTGATGATGTATGTAAGACTAAAAGTGACCACACCATGGGAATCAACTGAATTACCAGTTGATACTGAAGGTAACAGTGCTGTTTTCCTGATCAGGAGAAGTAGCAGGTTTGTGAAAAGAGTACAGTTTTGGATACATTAACTTGAGGACATCTGATAGACTCTGAGTGGTGTGAATAATCAGTAAAGGAAAGATATAGATTTTAGGGGTCCAGTCTGGAGTAATCACTGTGCAAGTGGGGGGAACCATATGTGGAAGGTATGGGGAGCCTTAAGGATCAGCAGCCCTGAATGTGTGAGTGGAGCTAGTGAAGTCTTCAAAGAAGGAGACCAAGGAGATGAAGGGTTACGGAGTCAGGCAGCAAACCAAGGGGTGCAGTGTGGTCTCAGGGAGGGTATGGGAGAGGTTTCAAAGACTGGCCTTAGGACTTCCCTGGTGGGGCAGTGGCTAGGAATCCACTCGCCTGTGCTGGAGACATGGATTCGATTCCTGGTCCGGGAAGAGCCTACATGCTGCAGAGCAGCTACTCGTGCCGCACTCGTGAACTGGATGCTCTCGAGCCCCTACTCACAAGAGACCATGGCAGTGAGAAGCCCGTGAGCCCAACTACAGAGTCGCCCTGCTCCCCGCAGACAGAGGAAAACCCGCGCAGCAGCAAAGACAGCACAACCAAAATTAAACTAACTTTTCTAAAAAAAAAAAAAGAATTGGCCGTGTCAAGCGCGACACTGCTCTGGGTTTAGCAGTGTTTCTCAGTGCGTCCTGGCACCACCCATCTCCTCACCCCCCATCCTGCCTGTAGTAGATGCTGCCTCTGAGGTTCTGCCCCAGCCTTCCTGCCCTGGATCGGGGTGAAGTCCTGACTTCTCAGTGGCTTCAGAGCATAGGGATTACTGTCCTCATCTTGGAGAACTGAGAATCCACAGTGCAGAGTTGCAAGTAGGAGGTAACATCGTGGAGACAGCATCGTTTCAAGACACTTAACTGAGCAGGGGAAGGAGGCTGAAGAGTGGACACAGGAGGAGCTAGAGAGGAATCGGGAAATGGTTATTTAGGGCAGCGTAAGCACTTTGAATGTATTTATACACTAAAATGAGGGGACCAGCACTGGAAGGTCATGTTGGAGGGACGGTAGTTGATGGAGGGCATGGATTTGAGTGAAGGTATATGGTATTTGTTTTCTCTGATTTACTTCACTTTGTATGTCCATCTCTAGGGCTATCCACATCTCTGCATGTGGCACTGTTTTGTCCCCCTTTTTTTTTCTGAGTAATATTCCATTGTATTGAAGTACCACATCTTCTATAGCCATTCCTCTGTCAGTGGACTTTCAGGTTGCCTCCATGTCTTGGCTGTTGTAAATACTGGTGCAATAAACATGGGGGTGCATGTGTCTTCAAGAATTACGGTTTTCTCCAGGTATATGCCTAGGAGTAGGATTTCTGGGTCATTTGGTAGTTCTGCTTTTACTTTGCTGTACAGAAGAAAATAACAGTGTAAAGCAACTATCCTCCTATGATTTTTTTTTTTTTAATACAGTGAAGATAGAAGGTGAATAGCCTCTTAGTCTCAGAAGGGAAAGAGGAAAGGGCAAGAGGATGAAGATATTTGGTGCTGGGTGGGGAAATCCCTTTTGCCTTCTCCATCAGCTTATCACATGCAACTTCTCTAAACTACTTAAAACCACCAACCACCCTTCCTTCTTGAAACTGCCTTCTGATTTCTGTGTCACTCTAAGTGACATAAGTGGGGGTGGCAGGGGAAGCATATGTGGAAGGTATGGGGGAGCGTTAAGGAACAGCAGCCCTGAATGTGTGAGTGGAGCTAGTGGAGTCTTCAAAGAAAGAGACCAAGGAGGTAAAGGGTTATGGAGTCAGGCAGCAAACCAAGGGGTGCAAGTGAACCAGCAAACCAAGGGCTCTGCTTCTGACTGTCCCTCTGTGGTGGACAGAAATTGGCTAACTTGTTCATATATTTGTCTCCTAGCATGATATATGTGTGTGGATGTACATTAACACTATGACCTTTGGTGTTTTCTTCTAAAAAATGATGGTTAACACGTATCCCACAGACTAGTTGTGGGGACAAGAACTTAGTATTCAGATAATGTCACTCTTGAGAGTCCCTTGGACTGCAGGGAGATCCAACCAGTCCATTCTAAAGGAGATCAGCCCTGAGTTTTCTTTGGAAGGAATGATGCTAAAGCTGAAACTCCAATACTTTGGCCACCTCATGTGAAGAATTGACTCATTGGAAAAGACTCTGATGCTGGGAGGGATTGGGGGCAGGAGGAGAAGGGGGACGACAGAGGATGAGATGGCTGGATGGCATCACTGACTCCATGGATGCGAGTCTGAGTGAACTCCGGGAGATGGTGATGGACAGGGAGGCCTGGCATGTTGCGATTCATGGGGTCGCAAAGAGTTGGAGACGACTGAGCGACTGAACTGGATGTCACTCTTCCTGTTTTCTTAATATAGGAATTGACTATGGTTTATTTGGAGGATCCCTCCCATCCCCACTCCCTTTGAAGTGTCACCTGTGTACTCATGACTTCCCACACACAGCTCGTTTTCACTTCCACTTCTCTCCCGAGAACAGTCTCTTTTCCTTACTTTGCTGTTCTTACAAGAACATCAATGTTCTCTTGGTCACCTGGGCTAGAAATCAGGGAGACTTCTCAATTTTTATAATCAGACAGCTCCCAGATCTTTGGTTCTAACTGTATAATATCTCATTCATTCATTCATTCATTCATCTAGCTGATAGACTGAGTTATTTATCAAACTGCCTGGTACCACACTAAGTATAAGACATGATTCTATGCTTACAGTAACACATGCAGAAAATCATAACACCGTGTAATGATTGCTGTGGAAGAGTTTAGTATACAACTCAGTAAGATACTGGGGGTGAATGCCTATCCTTGACTCGGTTGGTCGTGGGGATGGTCTCTCAAAGTTTCTTAGCTTGAGCTCAGTTTTGAGGTTCTATAAGACTTAGCTCCATGAAGATTCCCTGCAGAAACATTGAGGTAGAGGAAGTGTGTGTGTGCAGGTCGAGGCATTTGAGGCTGTTGTTGACCATGATCTCAGTGGGGGTGGAGAAGGAAGGGAGAAGAGAGAAAGAGAAGAAAACAGGTACAGAGCATGAAGGGCTGGGCACCTAGTCCAGTGCTGTCAGTAGAATAAAATGAGAGCCCCCTGAGGAATGTAAATTTTCCTATTAGCTACATTTAAAAAGTAAAAGGCATCAGGTGTATATTGTAATGGTGTTTTATTTAACCCAATCCAAAATATCATCATTCTAAACTGGATTCAATATTTTAAATTTATGAACAACACATTCTGCATTTATTTCTTATATACTAAATATGAAAACATCATCTCAGTTGGGATATTAAAATTTCATCAGAAATACTTGATCTGTACTTAAATTTCATGAAAGTTTACAGTTGAGAAGGTAGATTCATATACCTAAGTTGTTAAGCACATACCTGAAAATTTGAACCAATCACTGAACCAAGTATCAGTTTTAAATTTAAACTACTTTGCATTAAAATTTCACATATATAAAAAAATCCAACTCTGCAGTCAGTATAGTCAAATTTTACTTGTTCAATAACCTCATATAGCCAGTGGCTTTCTCACTGGGCAGAGCAGGCCTGAAGGTTTGAGACTTCACTCTTGAGGCGTTAGGGAGCCGTTGAAGGAGGAGCCACTAAACAAAGGAGGGACATGATCAGACGTTCTGTGACGCGGCCAGACTGGAAGATTTATCCATTCTCCTTCACAGTTCTAAAGTGATGGGGGCCAGTGTTCCAAGACAAGGGTGTGGAGAAGCAGATGTTATTTAAATAGGAAGCAGGGCTCAAGCTCTAATTGCATTCCTTCCCAGGCATTTTATTTTTGAAACTTTGATGCACTAACCTGTAAAATGAATAATAACTATCCACACTTTCCATTAGAATGGGAGTTGCCATAAAAATCGAGTGAGAAAGATGTAAATAATAATACAAGCTTATGTTTATTAAGCAACAGATGAATGGATAAATGCATAGGAGGTAGAGTGGATGGAAATTGGTAACAGGGGAAATAAAAGAGGAAGAAAACTATCAGAAAATTTTTGATCTGGGAGGTGGCCCCTTTCTAAAATCCCTGAGTTAGAGTTTGGATAGAGGAAGAAATAGATGAGCTCAGTTTGACATAAAGTTGAGGTTCTTTAGAACGTCCAGAAGGAAATGTTCAGCAGTGTCCAGAAGGTTGTAGGAGTCCAGGATCTGCAGCTCTGGAAAGATGCTTTGGTTGGTGGAAATGATTCAGAGCTGAGAGAACATAGATAGGACTGCACTGAAGCCACGCAGAGCATAAGGCCTCCCAGGGATGCTGCTCTTGAGCAGGAGTCAGCAAAGTACATCTCTGCGGACCAAACCCCACTGCCCCCTCTTTTGTAAATAAAGTTTTGTTGGCACTCAGTCTTGTCTGTTTGTTAGTGTCTTGTTTCCGGTTGCACAGGGAGCTACAGCTCTGCATGGTTGGGACAGGGACTGTGTAACATACAAAAGGGAAAACATTTATTCTCTGGACCTTTTCAGAGGGGAAAAAAAATCCCAAACTGTCACTGCCTGCTTTAGAGTTTCAGAGTCCTGAGGATGGAACTCTAGGCAAGATGAAAGATTTCAGAATGAGCAGAGAAACTAGGCTCATGAAAACAGTGAGAAGGAGCCACCCAGATTTTGTCGGCAGAGAACCACTGTGAGCGGGGAAAACCTGGGAACAGAGAAGAGAGATTTTTTTTCCTCCAGAGATTCTGGGGGCAGGGAAGACAACGTGAGTGTCAGGGTCACAGTGTCATCCATTGACAAGAGGTCAAGTGAGTTACGTATTGACAGTTGTCAACTGAATTTAGCAACTCCAGTCTCCTTTAGGAATATGCCTTGCAGAAGCCAGCTTGCCATGGGCTGGGGATCCTGTGGGGAGGAGGTAGGAGGGGCCAGAGGTTAGCTCTCTTCATCAGCAGGCATGAAATGGGGGAGGAGCCCTTGGGGAGCCAAGAAAGACACTTGAGGCTGAGGAAGCTTGTTTTAAGCTTGGCCTTCATACTTGTCAGGAGAGGGACCGTTTAAAGGTAATAGCAAAAGAGGGAGGCATGATGGAGCAGGTGCTCAGGAGTCAGGGGAATAGGGAGGGATGGAGCCCCCAGCCCTCTTCTTAATCCACTCTTAACTGCATCTGTAAGTACTGGCTCCAGCTTCCCTAATTTACTCCGATCTCCTCACATTTAGCTGCTTCCTGTATACCTGCATTGGATTTCTCTTGATAAAACGTTCCTCTTTTTCCAGCCATTCCCTGTTCCCAGCTCAGTGAAGATTCCACCTACAGTCTTCCCTTCCAGGCTCAACCATTTCGCTTCCAGGCATCTCTCCTATTTGCTTGTGAATGTGTACTCCTTCAGCCCGTCTTCCCCACCCTCATGAAACATAGCATTCCAATTACAAGGCATCACCCAAGTCTTGCCTAACCTGACCCATCAGAGATGCTTCGTTCACTAGTATTTATAAACTAGAAATCCAAGAAAAATCACAAGTCATTAACATTTGAAGGCATATTATAAATTTATTAAAGAAAAAAGAGTTCATTGCTTTGATATAGTGCAGATTCCATAGAACAGTTTTCTTGGGACCCAGTAAGTTTTGTGGTAGGGGGCTAGTCTGTGAATTGTAGGACATTAGCCACTTCATTCCTTGTTTCCCAGTAACACCCTTTCTTCCCAGTTGTGACAACCAAAAATGTTCCCAGGCATTGTCATATGTCCCCTTGCTGGGGATCAGGGAACAAAAATCACCCCATATTGAGAACTATGGATGTGGAATGACAGTGTTAGGCAGAATCTTTTCCCTTGGCATTTTGATTTTTGAGATGTATCCTCTCCTTCATACTTTGCATTTTTAATAGTTAGACCCAAGGAAATTACACTGAAGATATATCTCATTCCAGGCAGTAAGAAATGGAAACCACCCATTTTTGACTTCTTACCAAGTTATCAGTGACTCTATCCTATTCTATCTAACAATATGAGCAACTTATAAAAATCAAAATAAATGTCCCAACATGTGAGCTAATGATGTTATCACTAAGCTTCTGGACAGTAAGGTCTTTTTTCTTAAAAAAAAAAATTATTTAAACATTTTTCTTGGAGTATAGTTGGTTTACAATGTTGTGTTCATTTCTGCTATACATTGAAGTGAATCAGCTGTACGTATTCAGATATGCCCTCCCCCTCTTGGACCTCCTTCCCCCCACCCCACCACATTCCACTCCTCGGAATCATTCATCATCACTGAGCTGAGCTCCCTGTGCTGTACAGCAGGTCCCCACTAGCTGTCAGTGGTAGTGTGTATATGTCCATCCTGCTCTCTCAATTGGACAAGGCAGTAGCACCCCCACTCCCAATACTCTTGCCTGGAAAATCCCATGGAGGGAGGAGCCTGGTAGGCTGCAGTCCATGGGATTGCTAAAAGCAACTTCACTTTCACTTTTCACTTTCATGCATTGGCCAAGGAAATGGCAGCCCACTCCAGTATTCTTACCTGGAGAATCCCAAGGGCGGGGAGCCTGGTGGGCTGCTGTCTGTGGGGTTGCACAGACTTGGACATGAAGCGACTTAGTAGCAGCAGCACCATCTGCAGCTGTCTCAGTTCATCCCACACTCTCCCCACTGAGTCCACACGGCCATTCTGTGCATCTGTGTTTCTATTCCTGCCCTGAAAATATGCTGATTTTTGCCATTTTTCTTGTTTCCACATAAATGCATTAATATACAGTATATTTTTCTCTTTCTGATGTTCTTCACTCTGTATGACAGGCTCTAGGTCCATCCACAAATGACCCAATTTTGTTCTTTTTTTCAGTTCAGTTCAATTCAGTTGCTCAGTTGTGTCCAACTCTGCGACCCCATGAGTTGCAGCACACCAGTCCTCCCTGTCCATCACCAACTGCAGGAGTTCACTTAAACCCATGTCCTTCGAGTCAGTGATGCCATCCAGCCATCTCATCCTCTGTCGTGCCCTTCTCCTCCTGCCCCCAATCTCTCCCATCATCAGGGTCTTTTCCAATGAGTCAGCTCTTCATATCAAGTAGCCAAAGTATTGGAGTTTCAGCTTCGACATCAGTCCTTCCAATGAACACCCAGGACTGATCTCCTTTAGGATAGACTGGTTGGATCTCCTTGCAGTCCAAGGGACTCTCAAGAGTCTTCTCTAGCACCACAGTTCAAAAGCATCAATTCTTCAGTGCTCAGCTTTCTTTATAGTTCAACTCTCCCATCCATACATGACCAATGAAAGAACCACAACCTTGACTAGATGGACCTTTGTTGGCAAAGTAATGTCTTTGCTTTGTTCTAGGTTGGTCATAACTTTCCTTCCAAGGAGTAAGCGTCTTGTAATTTCATGGCGGCAGTCACCATCTGCAGTGATTTTGGAGCCCAAAAAAATAAAGTCTGACACTGTTTCCACTGTTGCCCCATCTGTTTCCCGTGAAGAGATGGGAACAGATGCCATGATCTTAGTTTTCTGAATGTTGAGCTTTAAGCCAACTTTTTCACTCTCCTCTTTCACTTTCATCAAGAGAATCTTTAGTTCTTTACTTTTGCCATAAGGGTGGTGTCATTTGCATATCTGAGGTTATTGATATTTCTCCTGGCAATCTTGATTCCAGCTTGTGCTTCTTCCAGCCCAGCATTTCTCATGATGTACTCTGCATATAAGTTAAATAAGCAGGTGACAATATACAGCCTTGACGTACTCCTTTTCCTGTTTGGAACCAGTCTGTTGTTCCATGTCCAGTTCTAACTGTCACTTCCTGACGTGCATTTAGGTTTCTCAAGAGGCAGGTCAAGTGGTCTGGTGTTCCCATTTCTTGAAGAATTTTCCACAGTTTATTGTGATCCACAGTCAAAAGCTTTGGCATAGTCAATAGAGCAGAAATAGATGTTTTTCTGGAAATCTCTTGCTTTTTGATGATCCAGCGGATATTGGCAATTTGATCTCTGGTTCCTGTGCCTTTTCTAAAACCAGCTTGAACATCTGGAAGTTCACAGTTCACATATTGCTGAAGCCTGGCTTGGAGAATTTTAGCGTTACTTTCCTGGCTTGTGAGATGAGTGCAGTTGTGCGGTAGTTTGAACATTCTTTGGCATTGCCTTTCTTTGGGATTGGAATGAAAATGGACCTTTTCCAGTCCTGTGGCCACTGCTGAGTTTTCCAAATTTGCTGGCATATTGAGTGCAGCACTTTCACAGCATCATCTTTCAGGATTTGAAATAGCTCAACTGGAATTCCATCACCTCCACTAGCTTTGTTTGTAGTGATGCTTCCTAAGGCCCATTTGACTTCACATTCCAGGATGTCTGGCTCTAGGTGAGTGATCACACCATCATGATTATCTGGGTTGTGAAGATCTGGGTTGTGTAGTTCTTCTGTGTATTCTTGCCACCTCTTCTTAATATCTTCTGCTTCTGTTGGGTCCCTAGCATTTCTGTCCTTTATCGAGCCCATCTTTGCATGAAATGTTCCCTTGGTATCTCTAATTTTCTTGAAGAGATCTCTAGTCTTTCCCATTCTGTTTTCTTTTGTATGGCTGAGTAATATTCCATTGTGTATATATGTACCCTATCTTCTTTATCCATTCATCTGTTGTTGGACTTGAAGTCTTAACAGAAACTGTGTTTTACATAATGCCCCCACCCCAACATCCCTGATTATTCCAGGGACTCTTCTTCTGTTGTGTATTCTTCCATCAGGGGCTTTCTGATAAAAGTGAGGTCAGATTTCTCTCATCACAAATATCCACCTGTTGGAAGGAAGCCAACTTTTTAAGTAAAGAGCCAAAACCTAACATGTTGAGCTATCCTTGTTACATTTGTAATGTAAAGCTCACAAACTCGTAGGAAATGAGCACAAGGAAGCCGTGGTGGGCTTGGAGTGCTATTTGAAGTAGCGTTGAACATACTCACTCGTCAGGTTATGAAAGCTTCCTCTTCAGTAAGCAAGAATGAGGTAGCCTCACTGCTGGGGTGGGTGTCCTCAGTGGCGGGGATTTGATCATAGGATCTCTGATGCTTGTTCCATCCCTGTTCATGTCACTGTGTAGCCACATGCTAAGTACACTAATTATTAAACATTGCATCCACAGTATGAGGTACAAGTTGTTAATTCTATTTGTAATTATTAGCATGTACTTTATTAAGTTCCACAAACTGTGTATAGCGAGGAGAAATGCTTCTTAGTGGCAATTAGAATTTTTTTTTTTTCCGGAGGTGTGAAGGCTTTAAAGAGGCAGCTTAGAACATGGCTGGTGTGCAGTATTGCCCTCTGCCCTGCTCTGCATTTTCCTCTTAACTACAACTTGGTAAACAAGAGCTAATTCTCAACAATAACCCTGAAAATGAGTGTCATTCTCTAAGCTGTCATTTGAAGAAATGTTGATTTTATTGATGTTCTATTCCTTACATCTCCAAAAGATAGCAGGAAATGTTTCTAAAAATCATTTTCACTGAGAGCACAGTCCTGCTTTAGGCTCGTTATATGGTGGGGATAAGAGTATTCTGCACTTAAGGATTTTATAGTGTCTTCTGGGTTTTATGGGCTACTAATAATTCCTGTGATTTATTGAGCACCTACTGCATACTAGACACTTTACATATATTGGCTTTGCTTGCTCTCAAAGCCCTCTGCATTTTTCATTGTAACACTACTCACAGCTTATTATATGATTCATTGATTAATGTGTATTTTCCCCATCAGACAGTCACTTCTATGTCAGTGGATCTGTATCCATTTTTGTTCCCCATTGTTACCCCAACACTTAGAACAGAACCTGACACTTATTAGGTACAAAATAAGTACTCTTTGGAAGGATGAGTGCATCCACATGTGGTTTTAGAGATGAGGAAATGCACAGATAGAGTGGTGGGAATCTCCTTGAAACCTTACAGTTGGCAGCATCAAATTCAAAGTCAAGTGTGTCTGGTCCAGTGGCAGACAGATCTTTCCACCACACCTGCCTTCTCAGACTTTAATGTGAATCACCTAGGGGATCTCTACCAACGTGTACCTGCTCATTCAGTTGGTCTGAGATGAGCCAAGAAGGTGCATTCCACTCTTGGGCAATACACACGCTACTGTCCGTAGACCATGCTTTGTCTAGTAGAGGTCGGCACCATAGTTGCAGTGTTAGAAGTGATAATTTTATTATCTGATGGAGGCATATGTGATTCTGTGTCTGAAAATCCTTGCCACAAGACAGAGTCTTTGCACCTGTACTGGTCTCCTACGGAAGGTATCATGGGGCTCTGCTCTTGGATAAATATATTGGCCACATCATTTGGTTATCCATGGGCTGTGATCTTTGATGTGTCTTAGATATTGATGATGCTAATGGGCCCTGTTGCCTCTATTAACAGTCTTAACTCAGTATCCAGTGGTGTTTCTGCTCTAAAGATGTCCAATACCCATACTCTTCACACTGACCTTGGAAATGCCCAGGAGTAGCAATGCCCTTATAAGTTTCTTTGCATATTTAGTTGACTGCTGTTGAGAATCTGGAGTCTCCAGACGTCAGGTGGTCCCACCACTGACTCTATAATCATCTAGTGGCCTCGGTACCCAGTGTGTGAAGGAGGCTGCATCATGGGTCCCACTTTGGTGCCAGCTCTGTTGAGTACAGGCATCTTAAGCTCTGCCCTTCTTGTTGGCGTGTGTGTGTGAAAGTTTCTTCTTGGTATCCTCCCTAGCTTGGTACTTCCTCCTAGCTCTTGAGAAATAGGTACAGAGGTTGGCCTTTTTTTACTAGTTAGAATGGAGGGTTCAAGGTCTGGTTGCTTATCTTAGTCATTTGACAACACATGGTGGAGGAGCAGCCAGAAGCAAGAAGACCAGCGGACAAATTAGGGCACTTGAGCCTGTACTCACAGATGAGAAGGGGCCCCTGAATCAGAGCTGTGATTACTCATTACCAAGCAGTCTGATACCTGGCTCCACCTATCCAGTGTTACCAGCCTGTGGCTCTTTCACAGTTTCTCAGTTCATTCTCTGCTGACTAGAGGATGTATCTGGGTTCTTAAGACTGACTCTTTGTTCTTCCCAGCCATTCATACCGGAGCTGTTCATCATCTTTGTGCCTGATTGGAATCTACCCTTCATTCATCATGTAACATAATGTCACCATTTTTTGGGGGTATGCAGGATTTGAAGATCTGTGTATGTTGTGTTCTAATTGTATAGTAGTAAAAATTGAAGGGGTCCTTTGAAAAAGATTTATTTGAGCTCAGTATTTTGAAAAACTCTTCAGCTCCACCTTCCTTTAAAATATTCAACTATATTAGATGGTCATGAAGGCTGATTTAATGAGATGAGGACTCAAGTTAAGGGCATCATTTTATTATCGAAATCACACTGAAAGTAAATTGGCAGATACCTGTAGTTTGTCCTGAAGTCACTTATTGAAGACCTTGCTTTAGTTCTCTTCACTTGGGTAGACACAGCACAGGAATTTATAGACAATATGAATGAGGAGTCTGCCACTGAGGAAATTTTCGTAAAGCACATGCTGATTTTTTCTATCTAGTTACGCTAGACTTTTCTACCTTTCATTTTTATTTTTCATTTGTTTGGGAATGTTATATGATCTTAATCTATGGAAACTCTGTGCCTAGGCCTTTGGATTAATCAGCATCGCAAAGGCAGTGATTAAAGTGAACAAATGTGGAAAGCCACAAGGAGAAAAGACTGCTTGTATTTTTCTTTTATATATAAAAATTATTCTCATTTGTAATACTTTAGCATCATGGTCATTGTTCCCATAAAAAAAATGCTGTATTTTGTGAAATGATACAATCTGTGAGGCATTTCCCATTATGTAGACACCATGTCTTTAAATTATAGCAATTTCTTAAGATTTTAAGGCAAAATGGGCTCTTAGAAGTGTGATTAATAGCAGAGAATGAGGCTAATGCTGGGTCATCAGTGGCACTCCATTACAAAAAAGGTTGGACTAATAAAAGCATCCATCTTTTTGACCAATAAAGCATTTGAATGATATGCTTATACTTTTTATCATATAGTAGTTACTTAGTAATGAATAAACTCTGAACTTGCATTGAAGAAAGACAACTCTACTTAAGTGACTGTTGGACTGGTATTTTGATGATGTCAGAAAAGGCAGGTCTGGGAGGAAGGCTGTGTTGGAGTTGCCAGTTTAATTTTTAAGCTGTCTTCTATAAGCATCAGATCCAGGGCCCGGAGACCCATCCACTTTAGGGGCAAAAGTAGAGAGTCTAGTCAGTTGATTGTTTCTTTAGCAACATAAGTGTATACAGTAGGTTCTCTAAGTGCTTTATGAGGTGCATCCTTAAGAATACTGTGCTTGGGAGTCTAGGATGTAGCCTGATTCCAGCACAGATCTCTCAGGCCTCCTCTGGCTCAGTTCCCCAAGACATAAGCTCATACCCCCATACCCTGGTGTGTTGGAAGAAGATTTTTAGATGGTTCATAAATCATTCACCAGTTCTCATCATTGTGATTTGATGTTGAAGCAATTCCATTTTCAGTCTGTTTTAATCCTTCTGATAAAGGCAAAGAAAGTCTCCATTTGGTGCTAGTATGTCTTTAATCTCTCTCTTTCCATTGTAAGCTCATTATTTAACAAAGGAGGAACATGGCTCCCACTCAGAGCCTTTGTGGACAGCAGGATCTAGCTAGAATTTAATAACACCGGTTGGGTTGTATTACATTTATTACAAAGTCTTTCTCTCCTTCAGAGGAACGCATAGTGGTTTTCCATTTGACCAAATGATATAAAGTTTTCTTTGAAATAGATTTATATTTATCAAAAGTGAATAAAATTTTAAAATGACATTGGAGGTGTAGATAAAGCCTGCAAAAATCATGAAGGGAAATGAAGAAGTGAGTGCTTGAGGCTTGAAAACCGGCCCAAGGGACTACTCAGATGGTATGACCACTCTGAAAATCTCAGGATTTGTAAGATTTTTTTTTGTCCCAGAGAAAAAGTTGTGGAAAGAATAAATCAGTCCTTTCCAATCTTGGATCTCCCCATATTTTCCTCAGGACTATTTTCAGTTTTTAAAATAATATATCAAGCAAGTTGTATGATTAGGAGTTTGGGATTAAAATATACACACTACTATATATAAAATGGATAACCAAGAAGGGCATACTGTGTAGCACAAGAAACTCTATCTTGTAATAACCTATAATGAAAGAGAATATAAAAGCAGAAGAAGTGCGTTTATATAAATATATATCTACATCACTTTGCTGTATACCTGAAGCTAACACAACACTGTAAATCAACTACAAGCTAACACATCATTGCAAATCAGAGTATTTCAATAAAACGTTTTAAAAAGTAAGAAATAAACAGTTGAAAGTTAAGGCATGAAAGACTTCTTAATGCGTGGTCTTTTCCTCTTTCATTTATTTTACTTTATTAATTTTCTTTAGTAAATGAAACTAAGCAATTGGGGATCTATGGGGAACAAAGTAAGTAAATATTAAGTCAGTGCAAACGTAATTATGGTTTTGGACCATGGATCTTAAATCATTATCACTAGACTCAAACACCTGTTTGTTAATCAAAATAGGATCCATTACAGTCAAACACATTTTTGCCAACGAGAAATAAGTTTGTTTATTCCTGTGGTGAAAAATCTGTGGTTTGGGATTCGACGAACTCTTGGAGGGTATCTTCCTCCTGTTGATTGTGGAAGTGTTTTCCCTGCAAAAAAAGTTGTCAAGATGCTTGAAAAAATGGTAGTCAGCGGGCGAGATGTGGCGCTGTTGTGGAAAAGAATTGGGTCCTTTCTGTTGACCAGTGCCAGCTGTAGGCATTGCAGTTTTTGGTGCATCTCAACAATTTGCTGAGCAGATTTCTCAGAGGTAATGGTTTCACTGGGATTCAGAAAGCCATAGTGGATCAGACTGACAGCAGACAACAGTGTCCCTGACCTTTGTTTGCTGCAAGTTCGGCTTTGGGAAGTGCTTTGGCACTTCTTCTCTGTCCAGCCACTGAGCTGGTCATTGCCAGTTGTCATATAAGATGCACCTTTTCTTGCACATCACAGTCTGATTTAGAAATGGTTCGTTGTTGAGTAGAATAAGAGAAGACTCTTAAGAATGACGATTTGGGGGATTTTCAGTCAGCTCATGAGGCACCCACTTATTGAGCTTTTTCATCTTTCCAGTTTGCTTCAAATGCCAAATGACCGTAGAATGGGTGGCACTGAGCTTTTCAGCAGCTTCTTGTATAGCTGTAGGAGGATCAGCGTGGATGATTTCTTTCCACTGGCCCTTGTCAGCTTCCTGTAGCCAGCCACCGCACTGCTCACCTAAGACTCTCGTCTCCTTTGCAGAACTTGAACCACCACTGCGCTGTATGTTTGTTAGTGGTTCCTGAGCCAAATGCGTTGTTGATGTTGCGAGTTGTCTCTGCTGCTTTTTGACCCATTTTGAACTTGAATAAGAAAATCACTTGAATTTGCTTTTTTGTCTAACATTATTTCCCTAATCTAAAATAAATATAAAATGAACAGCAAGTAATGTCATTAGAGTAAAACATAAAGTAGAAATACACATTAAAATTATCTATAACCACATTTGCTTAAGAATGTATTCCAGTGTCAAGTAGCAAATTTCAACTGAGCAAATCTGTAGTTACTTTGCACCAACCTAATAGACACATGCAGGTAAGACTGAAGGTATGTTAGGATAACTGTAACACCATGCTAAGAAATCAGTAGAATCATCCTGGAATTCAAAGGAGTCTCCTTCCATTTGAGTGATGGTTATATGTTTGGTGTTGTCCTTTACCAAGAGAAACAGTTATAGCTCTTTGGATTACCATTTAGAATTGTAAACGCTATTTATAATCCTTGACCAATAGTCTAGTTCTTCCAAAATTCAGGAATAGGAAATAAAAATGAAGGTCAAGAGAAGGCCTCCACAAAATTAGAAGTGTGAATAATGAGTAATCCGCTTTTTCCATTAACGGTGGGAACTAGGGATGGAAGAACACAACATTATGCCTTTACGTCTTCATTTTTTCTCCCTTGAGTTTTGCTGGGACACGGGATAAGGCATCTCTGTCTCCTAGTTATCTCGGCCTCATGCACATAGCCTGGAATTTGAGAACGTTCCGTTCCCAAAGCATTTGAGGAAGAGTCTCTGTGTTAGTTGTTTCGGCCACCAGACTTGCATCATCAGGGTCGAGCAAGGCTGAGTTTCCTTCTCTAGGGCAGTGTAGCGGCCGAAGCCCTAGAGGACTTGCTAGGACAGACAGAGGAGACATCTCCGTGTCCCTTCCCTGTGTCCACATGATGGTAACAGGTTCATGAGCCTGAGAGATCCCCTCCTCTGATGGCACAGAGCCCTCCTTGCACATTTCTACTCCAGACACTGTTGAGGCCTCAGGGGCTATGTTGGTTCAGAAAAAGGAGACAATCAGCAGAGACGGACTTGGGAAGCAACCCACAGAACAGCAAAACAAAAACACGAAAGAAAATCCTCTGTTTCTCTGTGACTTAAGCGTCACAGAGCAAAGAACAGGTTACTGAAGTAGGAACTGGGAACAAGAGCTGCTAGAGAAGGCTAGGAGGTTTACAGTGGAATTGGGGTGGCCAGGAAGAACCTGTACAATTTTGTTAAGATTTTCAGACAGAGGTAGAAATTTGAGTAATCTGATCGTTATCAGTGCAATTGCCAGAATCCTCTGAGGTGTGTCTTTAGTCGATTTTTAAAATGTCGTTTTCTTATTTTCAAATTCTGCTTTGGATATCCAGCAGTGTTTTGCTGTACTTTGCACTGATATAATGCTGAGTTTTTAAAAATTAATTAACTGATTGTACATGTAAGGTATGTACTTACCTTACATGTAAGATATGGACTTCCCTGGTGGCTCAGATGGTAAAGCGTCTGCCTACAATGTGGGAGACCAGGGTTCAATCCCTGAGTTGGGAAGATCTCCTGGAGAAGGAAGTGGCAACCCACTCTAGTATTGTTGCCTGGAAAATCCCAGGCAAGGAGGAACCTGGTAGGCTACAGTCCATAGGGTCACAAAGAGTCGTACATGACTGAGCGACTTCATTTTCTTTTTCACACGTAAGATAGAGATAAATTACCAAACTGTCTTTCAGTGTGCCATTGCTTTATAACTTTTAAGTAATGGAGAGATGTTATTCACAAGTATCAAAATTAAGTAGTTTAATGTTAAAGTGTCTGTAAAATAGATTCCCAAATTCATGTTATAATTGCAAATTGTTTACTTAAATATAGCATCTCTGATACAGTGCGATAACTTTCTTTTGATATACAGCATGGTGTTTAACATGTTAGTACACATGAAACAGATTTTTGAATATAAAACATTTCTTTGTGATACTTTGTTAGTGGACAGATTAAGCTTATTCACTCGTGGCTTCCAGGATTTACGGTTTCTTTGATATGCTGACAAGGTGAACTCTTGGATGTTTGTATGTAACATCAACCAGCGTCTTTTAAGGGGCAGAGGTTTGAGTTTTGCTGGGTGGTTAAGAATGCTGCAGATCTATTTGTGGACCCAGTGTGCTTAAGGATATCTTGGATCAAGAAACTCGAGGGAGAAAGTAATATCAGGGTTTTCCTTCTAGGTAAAACATTCCTGATCCAGGTCGGTGTTTGACTCATATATTTCATTGATAAAAGATGAGCCCAGGAAGTGAATGCATGGTTACTCAAGCATGAAAACATCACAGTCTTTTAAAGCTTTTACCATATCCAAGCTATAGTAGTTTAAACCAGGTAGATATTTTATTTTTATCTACATGCGAGGAAATAAAAGGGCATTGACTGAACTCTAGTTTTGTTTTGTTTTTCATTTGGGGCAGGGAAGCAGAGGAGCCTGTCTTTCTTAAAGGGGGTTAGGCTTTTTTTTTTTTTTTTTGGATTGCTAACTAATGTCACCAGTAAAGAGTTAACCAGATTTCACTTGATTCACTCTGGCTTAGATGATGATGAGTAATGCAAGGTTGGTAACTGCAAATTGTTGTTTATAAGCAAACATGGCATTGTGCAAACAAGCAGGCCTGGTCTCCAACTGGTTTGATTTCATGGTGGTCAGCAGCTGATCTATGTAACATACAACCTTTCTGCCTCTCTAAATGTCAGAAGAATGACTGTTTGTTTATCTTGCCTTCTTTGCAGCTGTTTACTCTGTAATGCATTTACCTCGACCTTGATTCCCAAAGAGTGGCCCCTCTCTCCTCCCCAGCTCTGTTTACATTAGTCCTGCCCCTGGTGTCACCTATGAAATCTGTTGATTATTCCACCTGGTTAATGTTAAATTACTCTTGTAAGATGATGTGTTTGTTCATAAACACAAATGCTGGGCCCCTTGTTTACTGTACCCATGGTAGCAATCGTTATTAAACAAATATTGCTTTGTTTGCGGGTGTGAGCAGCAGTTTATCCTGCAAGGTCTGTTTTTAAAAACACACACACATTTTAAAAAAAAACTTACATGCTAGAATTTTGATAAAGAAAGAAAAGGGGAACTTGTCCCTGGAATGTGGTTGAAACAGACTTAGGTTTGCTTTTCTTATCTTTTGCTTGGATGAAGGGGCTGGAGAGATTAGCGAGTTGTTTGGTTTTTCTAAGAGATTTCCTTAGTGTAATGATATCTATGCAGTTGTTTGCTTTTTTCAGAAGGGAGAGAGCTCTCGTGAAAGGCCACTAGCTCAGTAATAGAACATCAGATGACTAGAAAACTCTTTGTGGAACAACCAAGGACTTAGAAGGTCTAGGAGAAAAAGTCTAGTGCTATGAACAAGGCAGTCACCTTTGAAAGGTACAATCCTTGAGTTTTGTATTTTTCTGTGTTCTGTGTTGTCCTGGGGGCTCCATATGGATCCTCTGTGATGCCTATACTACAGGTGTGAAAGAAGACTAACTTTTAGTTTACTATGTTCTGAATAATTCCCTGTACTATGAAGACATCCTGAGAGGACAGCATACAATTAGCATCAGTGATAATATTTTTAAAAAGCTAGTTTTGTGGTTCTCTGTTAACACTTACCTGCCTCACTTTAAAATGCATATATGCTTATATCATTTCTTGTTAAGTAAAGCAGACCTTGTATCTCTCTAGTCAGCTTGAGGTGTCTGTGGTGTGTGTGTGTGACTCTAGGACACTGGCAACCACAAGAGAAGCCTGTCCTTTGTCCTAGTGTGTGTGTGTGTGTGTGTGTGTGTGTGTATGTGTGTGTGTGTGTGTGTGTGTGTGTGTGACTCTAGGACGCTGGCAACCACAAGAGAAGCCTGTCCTTTGTCCTGTTTTGCAAACAATAGAAAAACTCAGCTCACATCATCTTTGTTTTTGTTTTTTTAAATTACTGTTTGTTGCTGTTTCTGACTTTGCCTCTGTTTCAACACTGGGCAGGGCCTGCTAGCGTTTGCTGTAAATTACAAGGATACACCAGACACTGGGTTGAGGGTGGAGGCTGAGGGGGTCATGACCTTCAAGAAATGGTGGTCTTTTATGTCAGCAAAATCCTGCTAATCTCGCTGTGAGGTAGCTTTGGTAGGAGAAGGATATACACGCATAGGTGGAGTTTTTGAAGGATAAAATTAAATAATTGTCCATTTCACACAACAGAGAAATGCAAGCAACAGAGTTCTGATGGCCGGCACTCACAAAGCTGCCACGATTGCTGTGAGCTTATTGTCCACTGTGGCCACCAGAGCGGCTAGGTGCTGCAGGCGAAATGGGGGATACGTGAAGTGTGTCAGCGAACACGCTGGTCGTTAATTGCTGTTAGGTATCCGACTCTGTGTAGATTCAACTATATAAAATATGGAAATGAAAAAAAAATATATAGTCTGACCTGGTTGTCGGTCACTTTATTCCATTAGACTCTTTCTGAGAATGCAGCAGTTTGAATATTCGAATGATTAAAGTTTGGTAGGCTTTGTTAGTTCTTAAACTTAAAATCTGTTTTGTTCTATGAAAATGCATTTTAATTAAGCTCCCCCAGAACACCTGGCGGCTTCAGAGGCTTCCTTGTGGCAAAGCAAACAGCCTAGTCCTGAACTGGCAAGTCTCCTTTTTGCTCTGTTTAATTATTTGAGCTTGTCTGGATTAATATGCCAGGGAGTGGGTATGGATTCTCCTTTGTACTTCTGTCTCCTGGAGCGGCTTCTCACTTCTGTACTTTGCTCACAGTTGCTATGATTGCAGCACCTAAAGTCTCATCTACCGAGAGAGAGCAGAAAAAAAGACCAGTGGTCACTGAACCTCTAGAAATATACATTAGAGATCTGTAACTTTTAAGAGGTTGGCATGTTGTTATCTGCCCTTCTTGATGTCTTCTTAATATAGAGTATAGTGTTCCAGAAGGTTTAGTTATGACAAGTCACAAGACTGAGGCATCTATAGTTTCCTGAAAAGTTTTACTACTCCGGTAGTGAAGTTCAGAAATGCTTTTTCCTTGAAAGGTTGAAGTCCCCTGTCTTGATACGGAAAGCCTGGTAGAGAAGGGAAATCATTTGTGGTTGTTAAGACCATCATTTTCAGTTCAGTTCAGTCTCTCAGTAGTGTCTGACTCTTTGCAACCTCATGAATTGCAGCACACCAGGCCTCCCTGTCCATCACCAACTCCCAGAGTTCACTCAAACTCATGTCCATCGAATCTGTGATGCCATCTATCTATCTCATCCTCTGTCGTCCCCTTCTCCTCCTGCCCCCAATCCCTCCCACCATCAGGGTCTTTTCCAATGTGTCCACTCTTAGCATGAGGTGGCCAAAATACTGGAGTTTCAGCTTTAGTATCAGTGCTTCCAAAGAACACCCAGGACTGATCTCCTTTAGGATGGACTGTTTGGATCTCCTTGCAGTCCAAGGGACTCTCAAGAGTCTTCTCCAACACCACAGTTCAAAAGCATCAATTCTTCAGTGCTTAGCCTTCTTCACAGTCCACCTCTCGCATCCATACATGACCACTGGAAAAACCGTAGCCTTGACTAGACAGACCTTTGTTGGCAAAGTAATGTCTCTGCTTTTGAATATGCTATCTAGGTTGGTCATAACTTTCCTTCCAAGGAGAAAGTGTCTTTTTAACTTTATGGCTGCAGTCACCATCTGCAGTGATTTTGGACCCCCAAAATAAAGTCTGACACTGTTTCCACTGTTTCCCCATCTATTTCCCATGAAGTGATGGGACCAGATGCCATGATCTTCGTTTTCTCAGTGTTGAGCTTTAAGCCAAGTTTTTCACTCTCCTCTTTATTTCAGCCTTATTCTACTAACTCTCTTCCCAGTCATGAATTACAGGGAAAATTAAACATCCTGTTATTTACCATCTCCAGGCCTCTGAATTATCCTCATGTGTATTACATGTTCATCATGGGTTTTGGTAGAGTTTTTATTGGTTGATTATCTTTACATTTTCAGCAAACTGGGACAGTCTTACTTCTGTGAAGACTTAAAATGATTTAATGGCTGAAGTTCTTTTCTGAGTTTTAGAACTCCAAAACAGTTAGTCATTCCTGAGTACAGGAAGCAGAATATTTTAAAAGAAGCAACATAAAGGGTGGTGACTACAGGCCCTTGATCTCATTTGATTGAGAGGTTGGATTTGAATTTTTCTGTTGTGTAATCGTTTAGTTAAAAATTCAGCAGTTATATATTGGATTCCTATTATGTTCAAGGCATGTCTGAAAGTCAAGTTAGAGATAAAGGAATTTTGTGCTTTTAATTCTTATTAAACAAATGGAGATGGAGAGGTGCAGAAGGAAATCATTTTAATCAGAATGCTTTTTCTTCCACTTAATTGATAAATAAAAGTGCTTCTAGTTTGATAAGTAAAAACTAGTTCCGATTTCTTTTTCCCCCTCCTTTGCACTATAAAGGTTAAGAGGGCTATATTATTACTGTTTTTATAAATTTGCAGTATTATTTTTATTATTTATTTTCTGTTAACAGTGAACAGAATTTTCATCTCCAGTTTCTCACCAACTGACCTCAATTCCTTGTTTCACCAAATTCCTGCTGTTAGGGATTCTGACTCTCTAGATGCATCCACCATATTATTGCCTGTACCCATTCCTTTCTCACACCAAATCCTGTTTCCTGCATTCTTAAAGGCCAGAGAGAGGAGTAACTCCTTTAGTCCCCAGATGCCAGTGCTTCCTAGGAGGGATATTCCTAGAGTTTCTTGATTTCTCCTCCCAGAGCGGCCCAGCCCATCACCTGCATAATATTCTCTTTCCATACTAACCTGGGACCGATGAAAATTCCAGTTTTACCCTAGATGCTCCCATATGACTAAGTTGCCACTTGGGTTTTTTTTTAAGATGCTTTTGACCAATTCATTGCTCCTTAACTTTTTCTTCGTTAAGTACTACACGAAATTCTAGATTTTTAAAGATAGATGTAGATGCGTACAGTGCATGATAAAGTTGATAATACATAAATCATTTTTAACAACAGGTAATATGCATAATTTATGGTGTTACAGTGCTATCTTTTTGATATTTATGATGGATAATGCTCAATTTTTGCCCTCATATTACTGCTTTAAATTATACCATGAGAAAATTAATGAGAAAGTAGATTTATGGGTTTCATTTGTTTGTCAATTCGGAAATTAATTGGGTGTTAATTTTAGCCGTCCCTCATCAGACCAGGACTCCAGTCTGTATGCATTACTTTGTATTCATTGTGGCTCACTTCCCATTTACTGTGGGTCACTAGCTTTGCATACATTAAAATAGCCCTCCGGCTCATTCCCTTGATTACTTTTTGAACCGCCATGCATTAGAAAATTTACGCCTTTCTGTTATAATTATGAAAATTTGGCTTTGGGAGATGGTGCCTTCACAGCATAGTTAGCACTCTGACTTCTCTACCTTAACTTGGCTCTAGGATGGCTGTTCCATGAGATGGGACTGCTGCTGGTGGGGTCAGTGGATGGACAGGAGTGTGTCTAAAGAGTTCAAAGACAGTTTGTGAAAGTGCTATTAGATGAGAAAATCAGCTGTGGCCAGTCCGGTTCTCCAGTTCCTCCTCCTCCCCTGCTTTTGTCTTTGAGAGATGCTGTGAGACTGCCAGTTGTAGCCAGTCATTCAGTAAGTGTCTTGGAGCCAGCTGTGGCCCTTCCATCATGCCCTTGCTTCACTTGCTTCCTGTAATCCACTCCACTGGCCCTGTGTCTCCTCACTGCCACCTGTCCCAGTAGCATCTTCCCAGGTAAAGGGTGAAAGATTGGGAAGCTTTTGTCTCTCTCTCTGGGAAGTGTAGACCCCTCTTCTACATGGAGGCCCTACCTTCCATCTAGATCTAGATGCTTTTGATATTCGATTCCTTGACTTGAATGAGAGGAAGTGAGAGTACCAGGTGGGTTAGCTTCCCAGATCACTCCACTGAACTACGATGGGGAATAAGTTCCCCTTTTTTGAAATTTGAAGTCGCTCAGTTGTGTCCGACTCTGCAACCCATGGGCTGTAGCCCGCCAAGCTCCTCCGTCCATGGGATTCTCCAGGCAAGAATACTGGAGTGGGTTGCCATTTTCTTCTCCACACCTTAAAACTCCTTGGTGTGTATAGTGTGGTGATATAAATCCTTCACACATTTAAAGGGAATAGTTCATTTATCTAATGGGACCTGAAAGTATGTGTTGGTTTTATTTCTTAATACAAACAGGTATTATTTTTTCTTTCCTGAACCATGTGGAGATGATTGTTAAGGATTTTGAATCTTCATGCTGCAACATGAGGATTTTAAAGAGTACTTCTTTTGAAGAAGAAAGAACTAGGCTGACTCTCACTCTTTTTCAACTCACCTACAAACCCTGTGCAGAGTCTAACTGATAATTGGGCCAGAGCCACATGATTGAGATTTTGAAAATACAGACATACCCTCCTTTTATTGCATTTCACCTTACTGTGCTTCACAGACACTGCATTTTCCTGTTTATAAACTGGAGGCTTTTGGCAACCCTGTATCCAACAAGTCTATCAGCCCCATTTTTTCCCAGTAGATTTTACTCACTTTGTATCTTGGTATCACAAATTTGTCATTCTTACTATATTTCAAATTTTAAAAATTATTACTATACTTATTAGAGTGCTCTGTAATCAGTGGTTTTTTATATGACTATTGCAATAAAGATTACAACTTCTTGAAGATTCAGATGGTGGTTAGCATTTTTCAGCAATAAAGGTTTTTAATTAAAGTATTTTTATTAACAGAATACTTTTTTTTTTCAGCTACAATGCTATTGTACACTTAATACACTGCAGTAGAGTAGAAACATAACTTTTCTATGCACTGGGAAACCAAAAAATGTGTGTGACTCACTTTATTGTGATATTTGCTTTATTAAGATATTCATTTTCCTGCCATAGTCTGGAACCAAACCTGCAGTGTCTCTGAGGTCTGCTTGTGGAGCCACTCACATAATCTCTGCATCTGTAGAGTTCTCCTAGCCCGCCCTCCCTCCATCTCTTCCTTCATTTCACCTTTCCAGCCTTCCTTTTTTTTCAGAGCCTCTCTTGTCTCTTCAAAGTGCATACCATTTTCCTTCCTTCCTCACACATGGATGAACAATAAGAAAGAGGGTATTTGGGGGAGAGGGGGCAGAAAAGGGAGGAGATAGAGTGGAAGAAGGACCGTGTAATCACTCTTAATCATATTCCTAAAAACTGATCTTGCAGTTAACTTTTCTTCTCCTCTCCCCATAGACATATAAATATATTTTACAAAACTATGTTTAGTTTAATTTACACATCCTTTCATGAACCGACCAAGTTCTTTAAGGGCATTTATTCTGCTTCATATAAATAATTGATCAGCCAAGTTAATTTACTTCTGCCTGACTTGGTCAACCTTAATTAACTGCCCTGGAATCAAGACTGAACTTTTTGTTAGCTTAAAATCTTTCACAAGCATGATAACAAGGGTTTTATTTTCTTTAAATTTTCAGCATCAACACTGTAACCAAGGAAATAATCATAATAAGAAAGCATTGCTTTCATTTACTATAAATACATTGGCCTGGACATTATGAATTTTCCAGAATACTTCCAGAGAGCAGCTCTATTGGCAACGACAATAAATAAGCACACTAAACTCAGTTCTTATCCTTCCTACAAGTCCCTCCAGCACAAAAATCGATCTTTTGAAATCAGTAGCACTGTAATGTTTCCAAGTGAGATGAGAAGCGGGCCATTTTGGCTTTCGTAAGCCTACCGACATCTGTGCGGTTGCAGCATCAGCTTTTGTGCGGTTATGTTGAGTGGATCCTATGTGATTTAAACACGCCCAGCTCCTTCAGAGGAGTCATAGAGAAGGCTGGAGGAAGGTTTGGCTTTTGTTTTTGAGAAAGGACTTGTTAGGGGGCCTGGTGTGGCCATGCCCCTCGGGTGCCATGCCTTTCCTGTTTAGGCTCTTTGGATGACTGTGTGTCCTTTCTTGTTGTCATTTTGTCATGGAGCAAAGCAGATCATTGGTTCTAGGATGTCCCAGAGGGAGGCGGAGGTCACCCACACTAGGTGCTTGTGACAAGCACCCAAGAAGAGAGCTCAGCTTTCTAAGCCAGAGAACAGAGATCCCTCTCCTGTGACTTGCTTTAGATGAGTCTAAAATTGTAAAGCTCAGTAGAAAAACCTCAAGTACAGTGGTTGGCTAGCATGCTGACACCCTTAGCTTTGTACTTCAGATGTTTTTTCCTTGTCTACCCGCCACCTTCATCGTTGTCTTTTTGGGTTTTGACTCCGTTTTCTTCGTGTAGATGTCCTAATTCACTACCTAGTACAGGACTTTGCAAATTGGAGATCTGCTTGTCCTTTATGGAATGGACAAGTTCATGTCTGCCTCACTTGCTGAGGTTTAGTTTTCTTATCTGTAAAATGGGAATAGCCTTTTCTCCCTCATAGATACTTCTGTGTTTGAAAAGTACATCAGAGGGCTTTGTAGTTTGTGCATATGATACAAATAGAAAAGCCTTATTAAATAGCTTGAAACGTTCCATAGAAAGAAAAAACTGCCAGCCCAGATATTGTTAGAAACATTCTTAGACATCGACACTCCTCATTTTTTCACATGTGCTTTTCAAAAAACCTGTTTTCTCCTGATTGGTGTGGGAGATTATAGCAAAATTTAAATCTTCCAACCAACATACTACTGTTAGCACTTGACTAATTAAGGACATCCTCGGACCAAAATAATCCTTTATGCAATTTCGATCCCAAAGCCTGCACTCTCACAAACTTAGTCCCCAAGCCAAGCTGCTTGGCTTGACGCCTGTGAAACTTGTGCTGGAGGACTTGGCAGTCTTCTGTGGAACTGCATGGAGCAAACCTTCTCATCAGATTGTGCGTTGGATATTATTCTGACTTTACCCACCACGATGTTGTCAAACCTAGGAAAAGGGAGCTGGGTCAGTCTCTTTGACACTTGTCTTCAGATCTGGGAGCCCAGTGGTCAACATGACTTGAAAGCCGTATTTTACCTGTAGCGCTGCTTCCTGAGGACAGGCTATTTGGCTAAATATGTCCCATTCTGAGGGCAGGTATAGAGTTTAGTATGGACAAAAGCATTGTCTTTGCAGAGTGGGAAACCCCTGATATGGACAGGCTTTCTGGAAGGTTAAAAGCATTTTTTCCTTTTTTGTTTAGATATGCTTGTGACATACCCTAAAACCTAAATAGATTTCCTTGCTTAGTACTAAAACGACTATTTCCTTAAACACTTTTTTTTCCCCTTAGCTTCTGTGCACATGGGAAAGTTTATGACAGAGAAACTAAAATGTTGGGGGACAAAAAAGTACCTACATTTCAGAAATTTGGTGTTTTTATTTGGTGATGAACTAGATACTTGCTTTGACTGGTCCTTGCATCTTAAAGTTTTAGTTCTTTTTGGTAGATTCTTCACTCTGCAGACAGTAAGATATGAATGCAATTTTTAAAGGACTATAACCACTGAAATATCTGATCTAAAGAGACAAGAGTGAATCAGCTGTTGTGTCTGAGTTTGTTTTCCACCTGTTCACAAAAAATGCCATTCTTAATCCAGTTCAGAATTGGATTAACTTTAATGTGTGTGTGTGTGTGTGTGTGTGTGTGTGTGTGTGTTTGTGTGTGTGTGTGTGTGTGTGTGTGTGTATGTCTTCTGGGTTTATGAAATTTGTCATTACATTGGATTATACTATGCACAGAAAGGAAAAAAGATATGGAATTTTCTGTTCTTAATTTTCCCAGTTGTTTTTGTGTGAGTATAGAACAGACTTAAACCAATGTCTTACAGGAAGACACCCTCCTATAAAGATGCCTCGAGTGTTTAAATTTGCGTGTTGTCACATATTTCATCTATGGGGGAGAAATCTGTGACACTTTGTGTATATGTGTCATCCATGATTTGAATCGATTTGTGTAATAGTTTTCTGCCCTTTTGTCTAAGATTGGTATTTTCCAGTTGTCTTAATTTTTGGGCATTCCTTAGCTTGGATGTTTGAATTATCATCTCCCTTTAGTGATAATTGTTTGTGTCTGGCCTCTCAGCCTGGAGTGTGACCCTAAAATGTTCACTGTTTGGCCCTTTCTTTACCTCACCTTTAAAAAACACATAGCGAAGAACTCTGACGTCAGACTGTATTTGTCTTAAGTAATCCCCCTGCCCCCCAAATCCACAGCTTCACCCTCTGAGGTTTGTTTTCCTCAGTCTGACAATATTAAATGGAAAATTTCAGAAATAAGCAATTCTTAAGTTTTAGATTCCACGCCATTCTCAGCGAGATGAAATCTCACCATCCTGCTCCGAGTTCCCCAGGACTGGAATCGTCCCTTGGCCCAGCGTTTCCCACCCATTTTTCATTCGGTAGCCGTCTCCGTTGCATCACAGGGCTCATGTTCAAGTACATGCAAAACTAGTGATGCTGGTAGTTGGATGTGCCAGAGAGGAGCCATAAAGTGCTTCCTTTAAGTGAAAACGTGGAAGTTCTCAGTAAGGAAGGAAAAAAAATCATGCGGTAAAGAACCAATCTTCTGTCCATGAATTTGCAATGAAGAAAAAATAAGGGCATACTAGTTTTGCTCTTGTACTTTGAACTGCAGAAAATGTGATCATAGTGTCTGAAAAGTGCTTATTTAAGCTGGAAAAGGCATTAAATATGTCCAGCAAGATATTTTGAGGGAGACCACACTCATATAGCTTTCACTCTAGTATATTGTTATAATTGTTCTTTTATTTAGTTAGCACCATTAGTCTCTTACTTAGAAATTAAACTTTACCTTAGATATGTATGTATAGGAGAAAACACAGTGTATATAGGGTTCAGTAGTCATCCACTCGGGATCTTGGAATGTATGCCCTGTGGATAAAGTGGGGATTACTATAATAATCCTTTATGCAATCCTGTATATATATTTTTAAAAGATTTTTTGATGTTTAGTACTTGCCAATGCAGGCTTCCCTTGTGGCTCAGCTGGTAAAGAATCTGCCTGCAATGTGGGAGACCCGGGTTTGATCCCTGGGTTGGGAAGATCCCCTGGAGACGGAAAAGGCTACCCGCCCCAGTATTCTGGCCTGGAGAATTCCATGGACGTGTATACTCCGTGGGGTCGCAAAGAGCTGGACACGACTGAGCAACTTACACTTTACACTTTCAAATCCAGAATTTTTTTTTTAAATCTGCCTAGGTAACATTTTCTCCAAAATAAGCATAAGAGGGCCTAGACCTTTCACACCTTAAACCAGACCAGACGTTAGGCATTCAGTATGAGAAACACGTTAACTCTGAATGGGACTTCTCAGGACAATTTTAACCATAAGACAAAGACAAGAGTCAATTTATTTAGGCTCTGAAAAGTTTTGACTCCCCCTCCCTCTCTCAAAGTAGCCTATCTTATTGGAATGGCCAGTTTTGAAAAGTTCTAATACTTGAATGATTCCAGGAGTGCAAATCTTTAGAGCGCTTTTGGGGTTTTGACTGTAAGGGGTTTTAGCGTGAATTAATACCTCAGGAGGCCTCTTGCTAAGGTACGTTATCTCCTGATAGACTACATTTGGAAAATGCTTCTCTAAGAGTGTAATACATCATACGGAGCCTGTACATACTAAAATTAAATGTTACACCTAATACACTGAACGAAATGACTCACTGGTTTTTGAGCAAAACATCCAGATATCATCACAGGAATTTAACCATAAATTCTAAGTTCATTTGACAATGTTATTTTTTTCCTGAGGAAAAAGATAGCATACATAGAACAATACTACTAAAAGTTTTAAAGTTTTTAATTAATTTCTATTTTATATTATAGTTGTTTTGCAATGTTGTGTTAGTTCAGGTGTACAGCCAAGTGATTCACTTGTACATATACATGTATCTGTTCTTTTTCAGATTGTTTTCCCATAGAAGCTATTATAGAATATTGGTAGAGTTCCCTGTGCTATACAGTGGATCCTTTAAAACTTGAATTTGGACCAACCGTTTCATCTTCAGAAACTAGACTATTGGACCACTAATAAGGGATAAGTTGAGTGAAAGAAAATGACAACTGTTTACAGATTTTGGCAACATTGAAGGCAGAGCCCTTCTCCTTATGCACAACAACTGTGCTAACAGCTGCTTTTTTTCTTTCTCCCTGGCTCCCTCCTGCAAATCAGGTTTTTGAGTCATGATGCAAGAATCTGGGACTGAGACAAAAAGTAACGGTTCAGCCATCCAGAATGGGTCTAGCAGCGGCAACCACTTATTAGAGTGCGGCAGTCTTCGGGAAGGGCGGTCCAACGGGGAGACGCCGGCCGTGGACGTGGGGACGGCCGATCTGGCCCACGTGCAGCAGCAGCAGCAGGTACCGTGCGCTGGAGTCGGGCTGCGGAGGGAGGTGGGTGCAGATGCTGCTGTTTCACCGGACACTTGACCACCGTGACTGTCTGATGCTCAGCCGGCTGTCTGACTGGACGCAGCATCTTTTAAGCCACTAGTGTGCTGGGGCCCCAGCCATTGGCTTTAAGAAACAAATTCTCAAGCTTTTGTCATTTCAGTCTTGGGAGGCCCCTCTGTCTTGGGGAATGGCTGTTGAAAGTGAGATCAGGTGGACCTCTGGCCACTTCCTTGGAGCCCCTAATATGACAGCCTAACATTTAACTACGTGGAATAAAACGAATCTTTGGAGATATGGTTCCTAATGCTTGAGTTATAAAAAAAAATTAAATAGATTTATTAAGCCTTAGAAAGAAAGAAACAAATAAGGGGTCAAGGATACAGGAGAAACAAGGGCTATAAGCAAGGAAAGTAGGAATAAGGAGAACTACCCAAGCAAAATTGGTTAGATAACAAGACATCAATAATGCAGGCATTGTTGTAAGAAATTGCTTGCTGTTACTCACAGTTTAGGGAGATAGGCCACTTAGAAATGTTTCTTATATCCGTACAGCAGTTGGTATGTGACTAAATCTTACTACTGTTTTAAAGTATCTCTTTTGGTGGCTACCCCAAATGATCACAAGTTGGGACATACTCATTCTTGTTATATCCTTTATAGGCATCTATATGGGTAACTGTGATTGACTGGTAAACTATTTACAAATGGCAAAGGGTGTGACAAGGTGAATGTTGCCAGTTGGCCAAAGTGTTGATGCAAATTCAAGTAAGTAAATAGCATTTGCTTGAAGATAAGCATTGTTTTCACAGCCTCTCTTGGAATTAGGAAATAGTGTACATTTTTGGTAATGAATGATTTTTGTTGCATTTTAGTGTTTGATTCATTTATTAAATACAAAGTAATTTGGGGAAAAAGGTGAAAAAGAATGGTGAATCTTTGGCCCTTTCTGAATGAAACATATTGTTGGGGGTTGGGGGAAAGAAGGAAAAATGCAAACCTTTTCTCAAACCATTTTCTTGGAATCTATAGCAGAGAAACTAAGGCAGTTCCTTCCTGTTTTAGGTATATAGCGTTTGGCGGTCTCTGAAACATGTATTATTTTCTCCTTTCTAAGAATTTTTACCAATAAGGAATCATTAGTTTGTTAGTCTGTCAGAAACCGTTGGAACCAGCTTGAGACAGTGGAATCTGGGGGGAAATAGAAAAGAGAGAAAGAGCCTTGAAGGGATTTGATTTCTCTTTTAGTGGCAGCTCACACTCGATAGTGCCTGCTTCCTGGGATTGGTGATGTAGACTGTGTGTAAACTTGGGGTATTTGCAGTAGTGCAAATGGCCAAATCCTAACCAGTGACGTTGGTGACAAGACCTATCAGTGGTAGAAAGGGATCCATGTATTTGTGTGTGTGTTTGTTCGTGTGATATTCTCAGATATCTGTGGTTATATTGGAAATAAGTTGGTAATTTGGTTTGCCATTTTCTGTGCCTGTACCAAACAGAGGCCAAGATCGGCTGTTTCTCTATGGAGCAGCGGAAGTGGGGCCATTGGCTGATGTGGCATCCGCGACTGCGTGCTGAGCCACTTCAGTTGTGTCTGACTCTTCGTGACCCCATGGCCTGATGTGGTATGAACACAGAGTAATTAGTATTTAGAGCATGTCAGTTGGATAAATGGGAAATAAGTGTCTTCTGATTTTTATTTAAAGAGCTGAAAATCATCCACTATCTCAAAGTCATAAGCCAGCCAGAAACTTTGATTGAGCCACACACTCACACAGACACACCCCTCCCTCCCTACCCCACTAACAGCAACCACAAGTTAACCTCACAGAAGAAGGTAATATACATTCATTTTTAAAAAAATTAGTTTATTTTTTAATTGGAAGATAATTGTTTTACAACGTTGTATTGGTTTCTGCTGTACCACAGCGTGACGCAGTCATAACTCTAAGCACACTCCTTCCTCTTGAGTCTCTCGCTCCTGCCCTCACCCCATCCCAGCCCTCTGGGCCGTCGCAGAGCACCAGACTGGGCTTCTGTGTTCATAGCAGCTTCCCACTCACTTCTGTTTTACACATGATAGTGTGTATAGGTCAATCCTACTTTCTCAGTTCGTCCCACTGTGTCTCTCTCCCGCTGTCTCCACAAGTCCGTTCTTTACATCTGCCTCTGTTTGCCCTGCAAACAGGTTCATCAGTACCATTTTTCTAGATACCATATGTATACATTAATATACAATATTTGATTTTCTGAATTATTTTGCTCATGTATATGTACATTTTAACAGCATCTTCCTTGAAAACCATCAGCCGTAAAATTAGTTATTCATGTCTCCCGTCTTTTGCTTTGGCTCTGACCACTTTTTAGAGAATATGTTGTTTGGGTAATTGATATACAGGTCAGCACCTTTTGATGTACTTCAAAGTGCTTTTAATATTTTTATAACAATTTTATTTCTAATTGCCTCTGATATGTTTTGGGAAGGAAGAAAGCAGTTGGGTCTATCATTGTGCCTGAAACTCCATATATTGTGGTTGGCAGGCCTTTTGAGTCTTTTAAAATAAAACAACTGACAGCTGTGTGACTTCCTTAAGTGTACGATGAGGCGCTTAACAGGTTGTTAGGGGGAAGAAAATCTGTAGATGAAATAAGAAAAAAAGACAGCATTCAGAAAGTTTTATGGGAGTCGTATTATCAGTTTTCTTCCAGACTGAAACTGCAACAGTTAAACAGTTTGCAGTTATCTGAACGTCAACGTGATGGACATGGGTTGTTTTCGTCATTCTTATTCTACAGGTTTTTACTTGAAGTGAGAATACCAGCAGTGAGAAAATCACAGCCATGCTGAATTCATTACTGCGGTAGTCACACAAAACCACGGATAAAATTTCAATAACTGCAGGCCACAGTTGAGTAAACAGTTGCACTGAAATTTAATTCCTGTTGACTTTTCCCCCATTCCTCGCCAGGGGCACATTCTGATTCTGTAGTACAAAGACAACAGGGGTTACAGCTTTGATTAATGTAGGACACTGGAAGAGAATTAGAACTGTAAAATATGTTAGAAGTCCATGGAACAAAAGATCTGGCTTAAAAGGCTTGGTATAAAAATGAGTTAATTATGCTGTGTATGAAACTGAATGTTCTAGGATTTTCCAGTTGCTCCAGTGCAATCATTGACAGTATAGGGAAAATTTTTACCTACTGCCAAGATTTAAAATAAATAAATGCAAGCCTTTCCACCTTTGATCCATGTTACCAAAGATAATTACGAATGAGAACAAGTGCCCTTTCAGAATGGAGAGCTTTCACGAAGATTCACTGTGGAGTGAGTGGCTTCTGTTCTGGGTTTGGTCTGTAGATTGGCTAAATTGGGTCCAGACAGAATTGCTGTTGCTGTTTTTTAATTATGTTGTTGACAGCCTAGAGAAATGGGGGAAATCTGGCTTTTCCATTTTCTCTTGAAAATCCGATCTGGTAACCATAGGCAGTATTCCTACAAGGGTAACCATTGATGGGAGATGAATTGTTACTAAGTCAAGGAGCCTGTAGCCCTGCAGTCGGCCTGAGTCCCCACCCAGTACCTTGGCTGATTTGTGCCCTCTAGGCAGTGAAGTTGGTGATTCTGGTCTGGACATTGCCATCATCACTCAGAAGCCATCAGCCAAGGAGAGGGGCTACCATTAGCTGGAGAAGCCCACCCACACACTCACAAACTGGCTCCCTTCCTTAAAACTAAATGTATTATTCTGTAATGCTTCAACTCTACTTGTATCTGGACCATGAAACTATTATAACAATAGTTTTCTAATAATATAATTTGATAGAGTTTCTGAACATTTTCTTTTAGCTCTTGAATAATTCTTTACCCAATCCCATCACTGCTTTTTATTTCCTATTATGCCTGCCCCATTTCCAGGTCTGTAAAAGTTCTCTACTGGATACTGACTACTCCATTATGAAACTCAGCAACAAATACTATTACCAGTTACTAAAGGTTTTTTTTCCCCTTTAAAGGAAGGATTTTAAAATGTCCAGAGCAATTTCACAAACTGTGTGGATTAATGCATTTTAAAAGTCTTGAATTTTAGAAAGCAGAATTTTATTTCCATATTGCTGCAAATGAGAGCTTTTTCAGATAAGCATATTACATAGAGCATAATGTTTAGAAGTTTCTCCATATACAGCATATGCTGTCAGGTCAATTAACAGAATGCATACTAGAAAATGTTTATTCAATAAAAATGAATAGCTGTTAAATAAAACAGTGATTTCTTAACAACATTCCATTTAATGATGGCTTTTTTTCTTTTTTGGAGGGGGTACCACCTGGCACTTTTATTGTCTACAAATCAATGTAGGGAGAGCTTTGGTTGCTAGAGTTTTTGGGTGTAGTTATCATTTTATATGAGAAGGGCAGTTTAGAAGTAGTCTGTGAGAAGGACATTTAAATAAGATGAACTATATGTGGAATTCAAAACTATATTATTTGGAGAGTTGTGGCTAAGTGATGTATTAACTTCATATAGCTTTTTTGACATTCGGTTTAAGGTACATGTTTCACATTAATAATGTAAAGAAAAAGAGAAACATTCGGTGACTGTTAAAGAGGTAAAAAGTAGAAAGGACAAGGAGCTTCTGCAAGATCATGGAAGAGAAAGAGGAGGATCCATTGGGTAGAATTTTGCCACTGCGCCTTTGAAGGAAGTAAAATTAGTCATTACGGTCATTAGTCATTACAGAGGACCAGAGACACTCAGAAATTCTCCTTCTTGTCAGGATGGAAGAATGAATCCCTTCCTCTAGTGTTTGCTACTGAAGTTACTAGTGGGTGGGTATTAAACAGAACTGGAAGAATGTCCTACCAGTGTTTCAAATTGTAACTGCCTCTGTGGTAACGCTGCCTGGAAGAAGTAGCTGTCAGTGTTTGGATGGGCTGCTGCTAAGTCACTTCAGTCGTGTCCCACTCTGTGCGACCCCATAGACGGCAGCCCACCTGGCTCCCCCGTCCCTGGGATTCTCCAGGCAAGAACACTGGAGTGGGTTGCCGTCTCCTTCTCCAATGCCGGAAAGTGAGAAGTGAAAGTGAAGTCGCTCAGTTGTTTGGATGGGCAGTGAGCGCCCATTAAAGGGAGCCTCCCCTGGTTTCTTGTTCTTCCCCATCTTCCTCTGCAGGGCTGTGTTAAATACCACTGGTCATCTTTGGCCTTGTTTCTGCCTCTGCAGAGAGAAGCCTGGATGATTAGGTATAGATCTATAGATGCAAAGATGAACTATCAGTATCCAGGTCGGCCTTGTCATTGTTTTTGGTTCAAAAAATGATTTCTTATGAACTTTCTATGGAATCCTCTCAAGTGGACTTTCCCATAGCAGGCAGGGACTGTGTCAGAAAAGGGAGGGTCTTTGGATGCCATTGGAAGGGTAAATACGTTCAGCATATCTGTGTCCTACGAGGACTTTCTGTGTCCTTTCTGTACTTTCAGAATAAAGTACAGAAGAGATTATTCATATTTTTTGAAGAGTTTTGGATGCCCATTTTTAAAGTCTTTATTGAATTTGTTAAGGTATTGCTTCTATTTTATTTTTTGATTTTTTTTTGGCTGAGGCATGTGGGATCATAACTTCCTGACCAGGGATCAGACCTGCCCCCCTTGCATTTGAAGGTGAAGTCTTAACCACTGGGCCACGAGGGAAGTCTTGAGATTACTAATATATTAAATGCGCTCATGGGCCTAGGGACTATGATAAGAGCCAGCACCTTCCTTCACTAGTGGGTGAACACTCAAGCTATAATTTTAAATTATAAAATTAAGACATTTCAAAGGAATTGCTCTGTTCAGATAGACTCTTTGAGGACACAAGGTAGAGTTCAAATACTATAGAACATATTGATGGTCAAGTATATTTTATAGGAATCAGTGCCACCAAAATGTTAGCAAAACGAAACAGATTAAAATGAAACCGAGATAGGAATTCAGATAATTCTGACAAAGGATTCTGACAAATAAAGAAAAAAGGCAGCAAACTTATTCTTTTTCTCAACTCCTTTTGTGGCTATTTCTGGAAAAGGCATCTTTCACCCTGAATGCTAAATTTAGTTCTCTCCTCTGTTGTTTAGACCTGCCTTTCATCTAAATATTGTTGTCAAAGATTTATGTAATGCAAACTTTGAACCTTGTATGAAGTTCTTTCACATTCTAATTTCTGAATAGCAGTTGTGTGTCATTAATCTCTCCATTGAAAATTAAGATGGACCAGGAAACGGGGGTTGGGGGGAAGCATCATGTACATAAGAGAGCGTGGTAATAGAAACCCAGATGCTGCTTCTCATTATAAGTGAAGTATACCCTCTTGACTTGAAACAAAAGCATTGCCACTTTGAGAAGGTAATTTTCAGTCTTGACCTGTGAGCTAAAAAAAAAAAATACTCTCTATCTCTTGCCTAGTCAGAAATCTCTTTTTGAACTTTCAGGAGGAATGACTTTAATGGTAATTTGTTGACAGATTAGCTTTGGTGATTGCAAAGAGTTTGTTTTGCAAAACTGGCAGGCTCCTATCTGTTCTCTGAAGGCAAGTAACCTACTTTGCTGTTTTGCAAGTGGCTGCCTTTATTGACAACTAGTGCTGAACAGGCAGAATTGGTATGTTTGTGTAATGTAAACCTATAGCTCGCCTGATGGAGTCTAGTGTACTTTTAGCTAGTGCATAGATTGCTTGATAAAAGGGTTAGAAGGTGACTGCTTTTATGACAAAGTAGAAGAGCAATATAAATGCAAGTGGTGGATGGAGCAGCAGAAAGGAAGTTTATATAGGGAACTGAACCCTGTATTAGAAAGTTTCTTTTCATCACTTGGTCTTTGAACTCAAATCTATTGTAATTATGAAGTGTTACTTGTAACATTCCAGAGACTCTTTGCTAAATACTGTGTTTGATTTGGTTTGTGGAAATAAAACGATTTTTCCCCCCCTCTCTCACAAGAAAATTTACTGAAGAGAGTTTCTCATGCTGGCCTGGACTCAGTTTTGGTCCAGATTGCTACTAAATGGACTACTAACCTTCTTTCTTAGCTTTCGATTTCTTGCAGTTATTTATTCTCCTGTTTTCATTTAATCGTTATGATGCCACGCCTCTGTGTAAGGAAGTGAGGACCACGCATGTGTGAGGTGCTGGGGAAGAAGGGGAGAGTAACTTGGCAGTTTATTTGGTTGGAGCCTGATGAGTAAGCCTGAGAGTGAAGTGAAGATGGTTAGAAGGTAAATTGAGTTCAGTTTGTGTGAAAGTTGAGTTTCTAAGCCTGGGGAGGTTTCCCAGCTGAAAGGAAGGCTGTACAAGAGGAGGTGGACTGACGGTAAAAAGAAAGTTGGGCCTGGCGTGGCAGGAAAGAGAGTCAGGAAAGATGAATGGTAGTGGCAAGGCCATTGCTCTTGGTCCTAGATTTAGGAATGAGATACTAACCCTTCCCTCATGTCATTGAGGGTGCCATGGTTTTTTTGGTTTGGTTTGGTTTTTTAGGTTTTCTTTGTGTGTGTTGTAATAAAGCTTTATTTATAGACACTGAAATTCAAATTTTATGTAATTTCCATGTCACTAAGTATCATTGTTCTTTTGATTTTTTTCCCAATCTTTTTTTCTGGTAGCTTTTTTTTTTTTTTAATTGAAGTATAAATCCTTTAGAGTGTTTTTTCTGTTATACAACAAAGTGAATGAGCTGTGTGTATACATGCACCCCGTCCCTGTTGAGCCATCCTCCACTCCTACCGCACCCATCCCATCCATTTAGGTCACAGAGCACCCAGCTGAACCCGAGGCCGCCTTGTTGCTGGCCCTGCCTTGTTCCCCTGCATTTGAAGCCCTCGGTCAGCTGTCAGCCGCATAAGGGCAAGGATGAGCCTTTCTCATCCCTCGCTGTTCCTCAGCGCAGAGCACAGTGCTGGGCGGCGCACAGTCCTCGGACTCTGAATGGATGAAACGGGAAGAGAAAGGAAGGCCTGGGTCACAAGAGGGGGTTCGGGGGTGAATTGGCAAATCAGTAGCACCTGTTGAAAACAGGCGGTGTGAGCGTGTCGAGGAGTGGGCCTGTGAGGGGAGACCCGGGATTCCGATCCCACGGGCAGCGTGGTGCACCGTGGGCTGGAGAGAGAAGGGCAGCGGCAGGGGAAGGCAGGCTCCTTTCTGCCCATCATTAATCAGTTATTATGTTATGAAAAAGAAAGCACAAACATAATGTGTATATAAAGAGTGAGTTTATTTTGGAAAAAATCTCTGTTTAAAAAAAAGACACCCTCCTGTGTCACTCAGTCTATTTGATTGTATATGTTTATTCAGATTAAAATTATCAAATATTTTCCCTTTAGCCTATGCCATTTTCTAATGAGTATATCTTCCAGAAGTCACATGGGAAGTGCTGATAAACTGCTTATGTTCCCATTGATCAGGGAATGCGCTTATCTCTCTTAGAGAACAAAACTACCAAGTTAGATCTTTGATAGAGTGTCTCATATTGACACTCTTAGAATGAATAATTTTTTTGTTTTAAGGTAAAGGGGGTGCCTGTTGTGTTTCCTTCGTTGGAAAAATCCAATCTGTAATTATTAAACAGCTGGTGCTATTGAAAAACCTGTTTAGGGGGTATAGATTCAACAGCTGAGGGGGAGCAAGCCTTGTTTTTGAGTTGGAGTGGAGCCCTGCATAGAGACGGTTGGAGGGAAGGAAGCTCTTTCCCTTTAATCTTTCCTGAGAGAGTATTTTCCAGTTATCTTCTGCATAAACTGACAGTGCAAATTCTGGCTTTGGAGGGGTTAAAATTTTTATTTTGTGAAGTTGATAACCCTAAGGTTCTCTCTGAATTAACTCTTTTATCCCTATTTTTAGACTGTACCTTCTTTACCCCAAATAAAATGAATTTCCTGATGCAGGTTGGTCTTCTGCAAAGTTTCCTAAAGTAGACTTGTTTATTACACACTTTCTGATCCAGGCAACGATATGTAATTGTCAGCATCACGGTTGCTTGTCAAAAAAGGCGAAGTGTCAGCTGATCTAAATTGGTATTTTTAACATTGTACCTTTTCTTGCCCCCAACACCCCTCTCTCCACATTGAAGGGAAGGTGACATGATGTCTTCTTAGTCATTCAAATCCAATAACTTTTAATCTGAAGGTTAAGTAGTGAGATATAAACTAAGAGATGATAATATCAATTTTATGTTCACTGAAGGGCACAATATACCTCTTTCTAGTAGAGGAAAATTGTGCGTAAAATGTCTTTTGCTTCTCAGCAGCAGAGCCAGGCCTCTTAGAGTCAAAGGAAGAAAGAATTTTGGGAAAATTTAATAAAATAGAATGTAACTTCCTGGAACAGGGTGAAAGTAGCCTTTTATTGTTGTAATGAGTGTGTTAATTTTTCAGGATAGCACAGGAAGAAGTAGCTGCATTTTCATAGCCTCTTGTATTGACTCTTGTTATGCTCTCTATGAACTCAACACCCTTTTCAAGGTTAAAGACTGGGAGAGAATGACATAATGTTCATTCTTTCCTGACTATTTTTGGTTCTAATGTGTATGATAAATAATACTGTGATAGTATTGCTTACCTTGCCTCATTTTTTCCCCTCTTCATAATGATATTTCCATTTCCACGCGATAGAAATCCAACCTGCCAAGGTTCTAAGTGAAAATGCCTTGGCAACATGCACTTTTATCCTAACCTGCTGGTTTATCCCATGAGATTTGCACTTGCCTTACACAAGTCTGGGTAGTGTATTTCCTGGATATGCTATGCGCATTTATCTATAGATACACTGTACCATTAGCATGTCATAAGAGGGAGGCAGTGTGCATCAGCTGGGGACGTGATATTCCCCATTATTATTGTCAAGGGGATATTCTATAATGTAGTGATTCACAATTATAATTTGCGGGATTGCATTCTGGAATTATTTCAAACTTGTTTCTCAGCCTTTCAGTCAGTACCTTTATTGGTAAATTCTAGGTAAAAAGCAGTGTGTTGAGCTGGCAGACCATACTGAGGATTGGTGAGTTAAGGCAGAAGGCCAAATCCTACAAATCTGGTCCACTTTCTCCTCTTTGAAATAAAGATTTTTTTTTTTTTATTTTGGAACACAGCCATCCCCACCCCCCTTTAAAAACATTTTTTTTTTTCTTATTTTTGGCTGTGCTAGGTCTTTGATGGTACATGGACTTTTCTCTAGTTGTGTGCGTGGGGATTGTTCTCTAGTTGAAGTGCACAGGCTTCTCATTGCAGTGGCTTCTCTTGTTGTGGAGCACGGGCTTTAAGGCCTGCAGGCTTCAGTAAGTGCAGCTCCCTCCCGGGTTCTAAAGCACAGGCCCAGTAGCTGTGGTGAACGGGCTTACTTGCTCTGTGGCATGTGGGATACTCCCAAATCATGGCTTGAACCCATGTCTCCTGCTTTGGCAGGCGGATTCTTTATCACTGAGCCACCAGGAAAGCCCCATATTTCCCTTTTGCTCTTGTTTATGGCTGCCTTCTCCCTACCACAGCAGGGGTGAGTTGTTGCATGGAGAATGTATGGCTTATAAAGCCTAAAATACTTATAATCTGGTCCTTAACAGAAAAAGTTTGTTGACCTCCTGGATTAGCAAATGGCAGATGTAGCAAGATTTGTCTTCCAAAACTTAGTATTCTTACTTTATCGTATCATGTAACAAAACTGAAAGATCATTCCCTCATTCTTCCCCTAAAGTGTACATTTATTGATATATGTATTTATCTCATAATCTGATTTATTTTGCCTTTTCTGAAATGGAAGATTAACATGTAGTTGTCATCATACCTATATGGGTTGCTTTCTAATCATTTAACTGAATATATCTTACAAATGAAAAGTGTTGACAGAATTGTTGCTTAGAAGAATAATCAGCTAGCCTACTAAAGAAATGATGGAGAGTGAGATACTAAATGAGTCACTCAAAAGAGGAGTTCTTTGGTCATGGGTCTCCTATCAAAGAAAATTAACATAAGAAAGTAGCATATATTTGTAGTCCCATGGTTGGCTAGAAGATGCAAAGAAGTATCCTAATGTGTTCCTGCATTCATACAATTCATAATCTAATTGGCCTAGGACAAGATGTAAACATGTGAATTGAATAACAATAAAAACTTCAAAGCACATGAAGCTATAGAAGAGATGCATCTGCCTGATCAACAGATACGTGATTTAATCAATAAATGTTCAGTAACCTCATGGACGGAGGAGCCTGACAAGCTTCAGTTGCAAAAGAGTCAGACACAGTTTAGCGACTAAACAACAAGAAGAACCCAGAGAGGAAGAGTTTATTTGTGTCTGTGTTGGTGGGATCTTTGAAGACTGATAAAACTGAGGAAACAGTAGCTCAGTATGTGCTCGCCAGCAGATTTGGTTTAACTCTTTCAATCAGGAGATAATAGATAGAGGGTATATACTGAGCTATGTGGATTTGGATTATGACTTAGATATTAAATTGCCAAGAGATGTATCTTTGCTATTTTGTCATTTTTAATTTGGGTAGTAGCGAGAGTGGTTTTCTATTGTGGAAGGCCTGGGGGCATATCATAAGCAGAGGTCTTTCTATACTGGATACCAGCATCTGAGTTGATTGGTCTCCAGGAAATGGTCCAGGGCCTATCTGTTTACACAGACCATTGCCTGGGTTGAGTGTATGATTTCCAGAGATTAGATGAGGGCTGACAAGACTGGTCATTTCGTTGGTAGTGTCCATATTTCACATATTTTTATATTGAATTTTAGCTCATTCACTTCTATTCATCATTTAGCTGGAATGACTGAAACCATAGGACCTTATTTTAAAACAGTTGTCAGATTTGAAGATCTTTACTCAGTGCAGCTATTTTTATGAACTGATGGTCTTTTCTAGAAAAATGCACTGGCCTCAAATTTTCTCCCTTCCACACTTATTTCTTTTCTTACTTTATTTGTTTCTAAGTTTGTTATCAGATGACTTATCTCCCAATTAGTGAAAATCTCTTTAACCTTCCAGGCAGGTAGATTTCTCTGATATAGGTCATATCTTTAATTCCACCATTCTTATGTTTTGCACCATTCTAAGATCCCTCCATTGTAAGTCTGATGAAATCCCAGCCTCTTTCACTCTGCAAAGTATGCATATACATGTGTGTTTGTATGATTTTACAATTAGTTTCATGCATGTCACACCCCAACCCCCCACCCCCAAATTAACACACTATACAGCCCACACTGCATGTTAATTAGGTTGCTAGCTGGTTCAGTGTTTTGACAAATGTTCTTAGATTCTTCTATGTTTAATTAATGTTAAGTGCATTAGTAACCTATCTCTAATTTGGAAAAGGTTTCCTCTTTTGGCTCTAAATGCTTACCAGTGTGTCCCTGGAATAAATTCTTGGATATCTTAAATGTAGCACTATAAATGCCAGCTCTGGAGAAAACCCTGGTAAGTAAGGTCATATAAAGTCCTCTGCATAGGTCCTGAGAGTCATTTTATGTTTATTCAAATGCACTAACCAGGTTTACCTATTCTTGCACAACACTATATGCTCGATGGAAGATCTTTGACCAAATCAGCAAAGATGACAAGAAACGATGCATCCACACAGTCTTATGTGGCTTGTATAACATTGTGTAGCCCATTCTGGAGGTGGTTTGGCATTGTGTAACAGAAGGTTTAGAACAGTCACACAGCTGGATTCAGGGTCACACTTTTACTGAGCAATTGTATAGCATTCAACAGTGGTTCTCAAACTTTTATTTGTATGGAAGTCATATGGAAGACTTTTAAAAACAGATTGCAGGACCCACTCCCAAGTACTTTATTCTGTAGATCTTGGGTGGGGACCAAAAATATGCATTTCTGATGCTTCTAACGCATTCTCTACTGCTGATTAGAGCATACTTGATAACCAGTGAAAAGGCAGAGTATCAGAAGCGTAAATTGTGCTGGTTTTGTCCAAAAACAGCCTGTTTTGTTCAAATCATTACTCTGACACTACTTTGGTTATTGTGCAAGTCAGTTGATTTCTCTATGCCTCACTTTACACATCCATCAAATGGGGATAATATCAGCATTTAATAGTCTGAGTTTGGAAGGAATGATGCTAAAGCTGAAACTCCAGTACTTTGGCCACCTCATGCGAAGAGTTGACTCATTGGAAAAGACTCTGATGCTGGGAAGGATTGAGGGCAGGAGGAGAAGGGGATGACAGAGGATGAGATGGCTGGATGGCATCACGGACTCGATGAACATGAGTCTGAGTGAACTCCAGGAGATGGTGATGGACAGGGAGTCCTGGCGTGCTGCGATTCATGGGGTCGCAAAGAGTCAGACATGACTGAGCAACTGAACTGAACTGAACATGAGTCTGTAACTGTTAGCTGCTGTTATTCGTATCTTTATCATTATCATTATTAGGAAGTTAACCAACAGAAATAATATGAGGCATACACAAAGATTTTTATCTAATGATGTTCATTATGGTAGTATTTATGATATGAAAAATAAAAAAAATATGCTGAATCATTGACATTAGAAGAAAGGTTAAGTTTGAAGCAATATTAGGTACCCATTAAGACTCATACTCCCTTAGAAATATAACTTTATCAATTTTGGAAAATTAACTTTAAAAATTATAATAGGTGGTGGGAAAAAGCTTGAAAAAGCCTGTCAAAAGATTATCAATAGGTTTTGTATGTTTATGGGATTGCATTTTATTTTGTATATTTTTCACTTTTCTGTATATTCTAAACTATCTATAGTGATATTTCTTGCCTTTATAATTAAAAAGTTATTATATAATGCACATTCACACAGTTTGAAAACTTTTATGAGTAGATAGAAATGGCAGAGAATACCTGTCCCTTGAGCAAGATTTATGCATTTTATGTAAAATATTTATATAGTATCTTATAAATAATATAAATTTATAAAATAGTATCAATAAAATATATAAGTATATATCTTATCCATATTTATATTTTAAATTTTTGCACAGATTCAAGGGGTAAGTTTTCATAATTGTAAGACTGGTCTCCTGTGGCATGTTTGTGTTTTCAGCTACTACATGTTTTTCCCCCTAGTGCCGTCTCTCCACCAACTTCTAGGTGCTTCCACCATCAACCGCTAGCCATCCTTATATACCATCATCAGTGTGTGATGGAAGTCAGTGTGGTCACTGAAAAGAATATAGATGAAAAAAATGCAGTTAGATTTCTCCACTGCTCCCATATTCAAAGTTCCTTCCTTGTTTGTTTGGACTTTGTCTTGTATTGTGATAATCATATACAAATATACCTAGTTGCTTGCCCAATGCATGTTGTTTCCACTAGATTTATTTCACTGCCCTAGAGAGCTGGAAAAAATAGAAGAATGTTTAGTTCAAGACATTTTGGAGTTGTACTGACAAAGGTTTAAAACCCAACTCTAGCATTTACTGAATGCAGGAAGTTGAGCAAGTTATGCCAGTCTTCCTGAGTCTCACTTTTCTCATCCATAAAATGGAGCAATAGAAATAACTTGTGGAAAGCGTTCGTGTGATAAATATACTGAATAATAATATACATAAAGGCCTTGACACATTTGGAGCCTTTAAAATGTGCTCATGACACCATAACTGTCCTTGTCCGTTGCCTTCTAAGGATATGACAAAGGCTTGGCTGGCGTCTTAAGAACCCGGAGGCAGAAGCTGGGGTTTCCAAGTGGTTTTTCTACACTGTTCCATTCTTTCGCGAACTCCAGCCACTTCATGTTGAAAGCCAATATCTTTAGAACATTGTAGATAGTAAAGTTGGATACCTCCAAGGGAACCCTTCTCCATGAATATAGAAATTCCTGTGTCTTCCTTCATTGAGATGATTAACTGATATAAGCACACAGGCCTGTTTGACAACCAGGCTCTTCATTTAGACACTGCCCACTACATCAAGACTGCAGAGAATCCGTTCTTGTAGGCAATTAGTGCCCTAATTTACCATTTTAGAAAAGAAAACACATATCCTAATAAATACAGAATTTCTCCTCCATACCTACTAGCAACATTACTGAAGGGGCCCCCACACAAATGTTTTAAATTTAGAGGCAGAGTTAAGGACACAGTTTGTCTCCAGAATCTGAATTGAATCAGGGTTTTATTTCAGATAAAATCTTTGGGGCTCATAACTTAAAAAACACAACTTTTACTGGCATTACGCAATTTGCCACGGGTCATTTAGCAAAATGTTTGTATATGTAAGCCCAGGTTCTTCTTTTAAGAAAAAGGAGGAGGGGGAAGGCGAGGATTGGATTTTGCTAAAATCCAGGTGGCGTTTCAGTTTATATTTAATTTTAATTGGAAATCAAATACAGTCAAGGGAGAAAAATCGACCATGTTTTCTTTACTGAGAGTATCCATTGGGGAGGGGAAGCACTCTGCCAGCCAGATTTTAAGAAGCAGCTTTTTTTTGGCATGTCTATTTTTTTTTTTCCTGGCTAAATTCTTGGGCCTGCATTTTGTTTTTTAACATCTGAGTTTTTACACATGGCAATGATTTTTTTATATCTCAGTGCTCCTTGCTGCCCTTCCTCTATAATTTTCATGGGATTAGTACCTAGAACCAGGATAGCTAATAATTACATACTACACATAACCAATAACTTCCCTAGGCTATTGTTTGTCAAGTACCCTGTTTAGGTTCTAGTCTGAGATAATATTTGATTCTTGTGGCCTGACTTGATTTGCGAAAGACTGGGAAGTTTCTGAAGAATTAAGAACAGAGGAAAAAAAATTTGATTAAAAATTTTTTTTCAGACTAAATTCTTAGAAGGTCCTCTAGCCATAGGTGTATTTTGTGAAACTACTATAAATTAATGGGAGAGACTGTGACACACTTAGAAGATGGCCGTGGAATATGCTAGAAGAGATGCGTAGACAGGCACTTAAATACACCAGTCCCTGCAGAATACCCCCATGTGCCAAAGCCAAGAGTGAGATCTTCATTGCCAGCCCTGAGTGAGGCGTGGGTGTCATTCACATGTTTTCAACTGAAAACTGAATAGAAAATTATTTGGCATTTTCTACTGATCAATTAATTATGTGTCCATCGGATAAAAAGTATTAGAAGACGTAACTAAGAAAGCAGAAAAAGAAAAAGCGTACCTAGTGAAATCTCATTTTACAGAGATAGCAACTGTTGACATTTTTGTAGATATTCTATAGCTTTTTAATTTTAATATCTTGCCTTTACATTTTTACATATTTCTTTCCCATTCCCACCAGTGAACTTTATAGATGAAAAACAAATTAGCTGTTTTTTACCGAAAATATTTTCGGTAAAAGTGTTGTTTACCAAGGGAGTTGTCTGTTCTTGGTTCAGTTGCTAAGTCATGTCCTGCAGCATGCCAGGCTTCCCTGTCCTTTACCATCTCCCAGATCCCAGAGTTTGCTCAGATTCATGCCCATTGAGTTGATGATACCATCCAACCATCTCATCCTCTGTTGTCTCCTTCTCCTCCTGCCCTCAATGTTTAGCAACATCAGGGTCTTATCCAAAAATCAGTTCGTCAGGAGCTTCAGCTTCAGCATCAGTCCTTCCAATGAATATTCAGTGTTGATTTCCTTCAGGATTGACTGGTTTGATCTCTTTTCTGTCCAAAGGAGTCTTTAAAAGTCTTTTCCAGCACCACAATTCAAAGGCATCAGTTCTTACTGGGGAATGGTTAGGATTAATTCTCTTATATGGTAATTTACTTTTTCATGTTAATTTTAAATGTATTTATAGCTGTAAGGGAAAATGTGTGTTCTTAGTTTCAAATTTCATAGTTTAAGGGCTAATTAATACTACCTCTTTTCCTGATTCTCCCCTCCCCACCTTCTCCCAGCTTTACCAAGTAATTCCATATTTAGGCACATTTGTTACAGTTTTTGCTTGTTTGTTTGTTTTTTTAAATTTCTGTTGGACTACAGTTGCTTTACACTGCTATTAGTTTCGACTGTACAGCAAAATGTATCATTTTGCTAAATGTGAGTGAGTGAGTGAGTGAGTGAGAGTCGCTCAGTCGTGTCCGACTCTTTGCGACCCCGTGAGCCCACCAGGCTCCTCTGTCCTTAGGATTCTCCAGGCAAGAGTACTGGAGTGGGTTGCCATTTCCTTCTCCAGGGGAACTTCCCGACCCAGGGATCAAACCCAGGTCTCCTGCATTGCAGGCAGACGCTTTAACCTCTGAGCCACCAGGGAAGCCCATTTTTGCTAAATGTATACACATTTTCTCTCTTTTCTGTATTTCCTTCCCATTTAGGTCATCACAGAGCATTGAAGAGTTCCCTGTGCTACACAGTAGGTTCTCATTAGTGGCTCAGAGATAAAGAGTCTGGCTGCAACGCAGGAGACATGGTTTTGATAATCTGGTTCTAGAAGATCCACTGAAGGAGGAAACGGCAACCCACTGCAGTATTCTTGCCTGGAAATTTCCATGGACAGAGGAGCCTGGTAGGCTACCGTCCATGGAGTTGCCAAGAGTCAGATGCCACTGAGCGTGCACGTGAACACACCCACACACTCACACCCACACCCGTCAATCCTAGTCTCCCATTTCATCCCACCTCCCTTCCCATATGTTATCCTTAAGTTTGTTCTCTACATCTGTGTCTCTGTTTCTCTTTTGTACATAAGTTCATCTGTACCATTTTTTTCTGGATTCTGCACAGAAATGATATTATACAAGGTGTGTTTTTTTCTCTTTCTGACTGACCTTACTCTCTATATGACCGTCTCTGTGTCCATCTCCATCTGCAAATGGCACAATTTTGTTCAGTTTTGTGGCTGAATAATATTCCATTGTATATATGTACCACATCTTCTTTATCCATTCCTCTGCTGATGGACATTTAGGTTGCTTCCATGTCCTGACTGTTGTAAATGGTGCTACAGTGAACACTGAGGTGCATGTATCTTCTTGAATTATGGTTTTCTCCAGGTGTATGCCCAGGAGTGAACTTGCTAAGTGAGGGGCAAGCACTCAGCACTGGATGATGGTTGATAGCAACCCATTTTCAGTAAATGAATGTGTTTCCTCATTTGATCCAAATATCTTGAACATTCCTCTTGTCAAAGATTTTTTGAGGCTTGAAAGGACTAATAGCAAAGATAATAATGTTATTAAAAGTAGTAATGGTATTGACAGTAAATTGATTGAAAGCACCTCTCTTCCTGCCCAGAGCTGTACTTTCTCATATTTTAGTACCATTTGTACTCACAAGCACCCTGTGAGCTAAGTAATCTTAAAATTCCTGTTTGTCCTAGAAAGAAACAATTGGCTGTCCAAGTCCGTGCATCTTATACTGGATAAGCCCAGCTTCTAACCATGTCTGCCCAAGTCTACAACCTGATCCCTTCAGTCCAGCATGTGGTCCCCTCTGGTTGTGTTTATTTGGTGACCAGCAGACTAGGCTGCTCCCACTGTCCTTGGCCACCTTCCCCATTGTGAGTACTCTAAAAGGTTATCTCATTCAGAACTCTTTCACTTCTTCCCATCTTTTTTTTTTGCTCAGTCAAGTAAGAAAATCCCAGTTATTCCCTCCCCTTTTATTTTTAGGTTGAGCCCTTATTTTTCGTGGACATGCCTGCTTTGAAGCACCTGCGCCTTGTAACTTGGATTTGTTTCTTTCCGTTTTTAAGGCCGAGTCCTGCTTCACACCTGTTGCCTGCATCCTCCTTCTTCTTTTAATATTTATTTGTTTGGCTGTATTGGGTCTTAGTTGTGGCATACAGGATCTTTACTTGCAATATGTGGGATCTAGTTCCCCAGCTAGGGATTGAACCCCAGCCCCCTGCATTGGGAGCACGGAGTCTTCGTCTTTGGACCACCAGAGAATCCCTGCCTGCGTCCTTCTAATGAACACCCAAGAAAAAAATGAGCTTGATTCCTTCTCTTCCCCAAACACTTGTATTGGAAGGTCTTTGTTTTCCTCCAGAAATGACAGAAATTCAGCAGCACTTGGGGTAAGGTTTATAGCATGCTGCTGACAATAAAGCTCAAGCATGATGGTTCTGAAAGATCTAAAGCATAGCTCCAACTTGGCAACTTGTCGGATGTCAGATGGCTGTCGCCTTAGCTACTCAGGGGCAAGGAAGTGTTGACTTTTAAACAATGGGAAACCTGGCTGGACTAATAAGTCTGCACATAAGAAGCTGTAATCTGTGGTGGTTGCAGTAGCTATTTTATAGACAACTTAAAAGCAACAATTTGGATTTGGACACGGTTTCTCTTTGTTACTCTTTTTGTTTGGGTCCATGGAACCAGAAAACTTAAAAGTGCAAACTTCTCCAGGTGCCCCAGACAACTGTCAGCAACTGACAGGGCAGGGGAAATACCTTCTTTGTTTTCTCAGTATTACGTAACAGGCTTGAACCCTTTCCCCAACCAACAACAATGGATTGACAACACAAATATATCTGGTACTTTGTATTTCTTGCAAAAATTGCTCTAGCAGCTTCACTGATAAATGAGTTAGTCCTTTTCAAGTCGCCACAGTCATTTTTGTTGTTTTACTATCTGGAAGAGTAGATTATTATATATTTTTTATTAACTAGCACAGTGGAGGTAGTGTCCTTTACTCCCCAAGCAGTGTTTTGTGTTAATGTTTCTGTGGCCCATGTTTTGCCTGCATCCAACATCACTCCAGTCAACAAAGAAAAATGGCTTAGAACAATAAATAAAAGATCATACTCACTAAGAATGTGTGCTGGGACTTTCGGTGGAAGTTTTAAAGATTCATAACCTACAAGTCAAACTATGTACATTTCCCTGGCAGCAGAGCATGTGTTTGTTTCCTGTTTGGGAAACAGTCTTAACTTTCATGGCTTATTTCGCAAAGTCAGCTGATGGCACCCAATCTTTGCTTGATCCATTCAGTCAGCTCCCATGGTGACTGGTCACTATTCTGCATCAACACAAAGGCCCAAATACTAGACTGCAACAGGTCTAACGAAGTTTATCTTTATCTCTCACCTTGAGAAACAAAACAGCAGGTCTGCTTCTCACAGAAACTCTGGAGCAGGCTTGGAAAATCGTATTTCTTTGAAAAGAAGTCAGAATTTGAAAATCTCTCCCGCTTGTGCATCGCTGTCTGAGAGCCAGGGAACCATAGTTCCTCTAAGGTGTCACCATGGCCACGTCTGTGTTGTCGTCACAAAAGAGGACACACTTGGTGGGCTGGAGAAGAAAGCCAGGCAATGTCAGTTCCAAGTACCCAGAGCTGAAAAAGTGCAGATCTCTGGGTGGCTCACGTGTTGGCTTCAGAATAGGTCCCATTCCACCTAATCTCCTTGCAGGATCATTATTTTTCTCCAGAAGCTTTCATAGAACCGTGATCTTCCCTAACAGTTCTTTTTATTTATGTATTTATTTTTGGCTAGGCTGTACATCACACAGGATGTTAGTTTTCCAACCAGGAATCAAATCCTTGCCCCTGCATGGAACCACAGAGTCTGAACCACTGGACCCCCAGAGAAGTCCCTCTCCCACAGTTCTTTCTTATGTTTGAGTAGGTCTTTCCTTCTGCCCCTCGGTGCAGGTATTGGCTCTTCCAGAATCTGTCCTTCTTGTGCAGCTGATAGGACTTCATTTTCTCACTTTCACACATTTATCTTCTCCCACTTGGCTTGTGTGTGGCGTCCTCTGTATCCTCAGTTCTTTTACTTCTCTCTAAACCCAAGCCCTAATATATAGATGTGTGTGATTCCTTCCCTCCTTTTTATTTCTCTGTTAGGGTTATAGAATTTTTAAAATTCCTTTGATGATCCAGTCTCACATTTTATGGATAAAGAAGCTAAGCACAGACAAAGTGAAGGCTTTGTCCTTTGATTAACGTTTGCATGGACGCCCCTGATGTGTTTAGAAACAATCTTCTGGGATAGGATGTGTGCCCTTCTACAATCTGTCAGCATGGATAAAGTCAGAAGGTTCATTCCTGTGGTTACCAGCACCATTAAGAACTAAGTTTGATACATATAGGGTAGAACTGTGTGACTCTGTGTGTGTGTAGATGGACATCTGTTTTGAAATTTTTGTTATCAGTTATTGGGAAGTGGATATTTTTCTTCACTGTAATCTTTCTAGAATAGGGATTAACAAACTTTTAAATTTGCTTTCAATTGTAACCCTTTTGGCTCTGTGAAATCTTCTGTCCTGTTGCAAATATTCTGTTCCAAAGCTCCCACGGTACATAAATGGACATTACCATGTTCCAATAAAACTTTATTTACAGAAGCAGTTAGTGGGCTAGATTTGGGCCCCGGGGCAGTAATTTGCTGACACCTGCCCTAGAGGATGCGGAGATAGTGGCTCAAGGAAATTGTTTCTGGTGATGTTCTTCTGCTAGTCACACCAGACTTAAGCTCGATGTCTTTTTTTTTTTTTTTTCACTTTCATCGTTAAAAATGAAAACAAGACTTCCCAGCTCTATCCTTCCCACCACAGTTTGTTTCCCAATTCCCATTCCTTAAAGTTTCATTCACTGTGGTTATCCTGGTTACTGCAAGCCCACATTTTCCTGAATGCTGTTGGGAAATAAGCAAAGACTTCCCAGAATACACCAGCAACCCCTTGTAAGATGGCTTCAGCCCTCATCTCCTCCTCTTGCAGTTGTCAGACTTGAAGAGGTAACCTCTGTAATTCCTTAGTAGACATTCATAGTCTTTATAAACTGGTCTACTATCATCTGCCTCCTCACTCTCCTTTGGACTTCTATTGGTTTTGTACTTGGAATATGTAACAGCTTAACTGTGAATCAAGCTTTGTCCTTGTCTGATGTGTGCAATGTATGGTTTTACTAATAGGATAACAATGTACTGCATCAACGGATCATCTTTTCTCTTTCATGCTTGCAGTGCTTATGTGCTGGGCAAAAGGGAAACAAAAGCAAACTTTTTTTTTCTTTGAAGATGCTTTTCATTCTAGAAACTTTGCACATGGGGCCAGATTGGTCTGATGGTTGGAGGTGAAGAGAAATGAGGATGTAGACTTTGGGGTCAAGGGAGTGAAGCTGACATGCCTTCCTGGCTGATTGTTGCTATCCATCCCCCATGTTGACTTCTGGAGAATATTTAGCGTATTTGCCTCATGTTCTTAGGCAATAGATGAGAAACTCCTTCTGTGAGAAAGGAAAAAAAAAAAGTGACCCTGAATCAAAAGGAAAAAGAAGTGACTTTTCAAGTTTGGAAAGTGTAAGGGCTGTTTCTGCAAATATGGTCCAAGAACAGTGATGGGAGTATCAGCCAGGCTAGGTTTGAGTTTTGCTGCTGTAAGTCACTCTGATTTATAGTAAGCCACTAACTCTTTGAGCCTTGGGAAACCACTTCCTTTCAAAGGTTCCTTTTGCTTCTGAAATCACATGCTGTTTATTTTCTCATTTGTGTCTGATTAAATTAGAAATCATACTCTATTTTAGATATTTACTTCTTGGTTGATTTTTGGAAATTGTAGTATTGAACAAATCATCAGTGGGCACTCCAGACCTTTAAAACATGAATATCCAAGCAGAATTTAGTCACTGTCCTGACACCTTGTAGCTGGGAGATCTTAGGCAGTCGCTTCATCTTAGTTTCTTCATCTAAAAAATAAAGTTAATAATAACTGTCCTGTACACCTCAGAGAGGCTTTAGGGGAAGTAAATGAAGTGTCATTAGGTCAAAATGCTTGGAAAATGATGAAACTAAATAAATGTAAGGTTCTTCATTGTTAAAATGTGGTTTTCATTTGCATTCTACTCTTCAGGCTTTTACATGTTTTTTTTTTTTTTTGTAAGCTTTTTTTTTTGTGGACTATTTTCTTACTGAATTTGTTACAATGTTGTTTCTGCTGTTTTATGTTCTGATATTTCGGCTGTGAGGCCTGCGGGATCTTAGCTCCCCAACCAGGGATCGAACCCTCAGCCCCTGCATTGAACCCCTGTTTTTAACATGTGATACATTCCCCTCGAGTCACTCATATGCCATGACTGTGTGGTTTTCATGCCTTGGGATTTCTATCCCTGGGTATTTTCCATTGAATAATGCAGCATATAGCCAATAGGGAAAAGAAAGCAGACATCCAAACATTTTTCCAAGGTTTTAATTTTTATTCTCTCTTTCTCCTTCCTTTTAGTGTAGCATATCAGAAACTTTCAGGTTTAACAACAAAAAAAACACTATATGAGTTTTCTTTTATTAAAAAAAAAAAAAAGGAAGGACTCATCTAGAGCTTCCTGGAAACAAAAGCCAGGTTATCCATGATGAAGCAAAGGAGGAGGCTACATGAGATTTGGCAGAAAGGATAACGGGTTGCGTTGTTACTTATCAAAGGAATATTTGCTGTTGGCCTTAGTATAATAATGTTAATGAGATTATTAGGTGGAGGAGATTTTCAATAAATAATTGATAAGGATTAGAAACTGCCTTTTCTGCAAATAAACTTCAGAATAATTAATATTCATGGACTCTGTTTGTCAACAGAAAAATGTAAATGAAGAGCCAGTCCCATCACGAGACATGTTTTCTGAAGGACATCTGTAAGATAAGGGTTAAGGAAGGAGAGAGGCTGGCTTCAGAGCCCAGACCCCGACCCCAGCCTTGTGCAGTCAGTCCAACTTTTCACATCTCGGCAGACAGATATTCCAGTCTCCGTCTCCCTCTGAAAGAAGCCCCGAAATTCAGATCCCTAATAGATTGTTGGTTGTAAGGTATGAAGGACAGGAAGAGGTAAGAGAGAAGGCATCTTGCTAATGCAAAAGCAGTGTACTGAAAGTCACTTTTATTTCTTATTTATAATCTACATGCACACTCTGGATAATAGATGACGCTGTTCATTCAGTACTTAAACTTCAAAGTCGAGCGCAGGCATGGATGACAGAGCCGGGAGCAGGGCTACAGAGGTGCTCACAACAAGAGGAAAAATGCCTGTTTACAGGATTGCATTTGTTAGCACGCTTCTCTTCAGATATCGTTCCCCCAGGAATAGCAAGAATATGTGCAGCGCGAACAATGATTTAACATCTGAAAATGGTCCTTAAAGAGTTTCTGTCTAGTAGTAATGTGATGAAGGCTTCTGAGGGGAACCTGGGGACTTCATTTCTGCTATTTATCTATATGTCTCTCTGGTTTTAGTCGGAGATAATTGCATATTTAACCCCTCAAATAGTTTTAACCCTCAAGGTGCCAACTTTTTATACCCTGTGTGAAATGTGCTTTTCTCCTGGCAAAAGCAGACCTTGGAATTCCCTTGCCAAAAATGATTTAAAAAAAAAAGTGAATATGTATGTGTGTGAGTGTGTGTATGGATGGATGGATGGATGGAAGGAAAGAAATTAATAGCAGCGTTTAGGGATTAGAATTAGGTAAAAAGCATGTCCTTGCTCCCCTGGTCAGAAGGCAAACGGTTAAAATGCAAATATTAAGAGGCATGAAAACTTTTACAGAATAAAAGGAAGAATGACAGAAACAACTACCTTTTATTTTGATTTCCTCATGGCTTGAGCTGAGAGAGAAAAGAGAAAGCACCAGAGACCCCAGAGAAGTTGTAGATGGACCCTAAATCAAGAGTGTCAAATTGTCGCTCGCCTCCACAATATGGTTTTCTCAATTAGTGGTCCTTCTGGGAGGCCTGCTTAAGAGCTGAAGCGAAACAAATATTAACACAAATTGTATAATTATATCTCAATCCCCAATTCCTCCAAGATGCAAAGTGGTTTTCAGCTAAGAACACGCCAGCAATAAAACATCCTATAGTCAAAGGAAGTGTGCTCAAAGGCAACCATGAGACTGGATCCGAGCGGCTTTCACAGTTTATTTTCATGGTATTTAAATTATGATACCAGTGGGTATTTTTAATTAGTGTGCACTTGTCTACATAAGCCATGTTGGCAAATTTGACTCATTCATACAGTAGTTGCTGTAAAAGAGGCCAGCACAGCCTGCAGGAATTAAAATTAAAAGTTTCTGCAAGCTGTTGTCGACAGGACCATATCTCATTAACTTTAAAAATGGAGATTATTTGCCTGAAAGCTTGATGTGACTAGCAGTAATCAAATATTAGGCTCAGCGGAGTGGAGGGTGGGGGGAGCGCCATTGTTGTGATATATACCACTAAGTGTTTTGCAGTTTACTTTAAATAGCAGTATAAGATTTGTGTTTTGACAAAAGGAATAAGAAAGAGAAACACAGACATATGGCCTTCAAAGTATTATTAGGATAGTTTTATTTTAGATTAAGCTTCATTATTTACTAAGTTTGCAGAAGACAAATGTGATTGTGCTGATTACTGATGCTTCTCTCGTTAAGGAGGCAGCTTGATGGTCTAGAGTGGCTCCCTCGGCTGCATCAAAGTTTCAGTGTTGGAAACGGGGCCGATCTCATGATGGTCTTTCCTTTTCTCAACTGATAAATTGGCATGAACCTTAAATTTGCACGTTGGATGCATCCCATTGTTTTAACTGAACGTGATGAAAATGGTGCAAAGTAGTGTATAAAATGAACCCAAAGAAGAGAGCCTACATCTTATCTGCCTTCTAAATAGCTTGTTATTTGTACGAGGTATAAGAACAAAACATCTCTTTTGCCAGTAATTATTAAGAAGTCTAATGCTGAAAACCCAAAGTCACTGAAATATACAGTAGACGTGGTCCCATTTTCAGATCTCTTTTATGTTTTCACATGCACAGAGGCACATTTGTAGTGCAGAAGTGTAACTGTAAAATGAAGATGCATTTGGGGGAAAGGGGGAAAGAAAAAGGTGCAGTTAAACAAAAGACTGAAGATAAAGTCTTATGCCTTTTTATGTCTCCGAGCTGAGAACATGTTCTGCATTTTACTAAAGGACCATGAGGCTAGAATGTAACTGGTTTTTGCATTAGGCTCTCCCTGGAGGTAGCAGAAAAATATCATGTCCCTGCATGAAATGCGAATGTGAAATCTACCAGAAAGAAATATTTATGACCATTTTATGCTTGATTAGGCTTGGATGACATCTGTTAGAAGACAGGGACTGGACAAAGAGAGAGCTGCTCGGGGGCAAATGTTAACGGAGTTGTTTAGACGCCGCTAGGGCAGAAGCGTCCATTTACTGCCAGGCAAAACACAGGAATTGTGTTAGCAAGAGTGTAGCTGACAGGCAACCACCAGGGTGGAGGCACTGTAAACTGACTCAGTGAAATAGTCCAGTCCAGCTGTTGATAGTCAGTGCACTGCTTCAGTTTATGGGTCGGTACCTAGGAAGAAACCCTGGGTCGTAACTTCCCCAGAGCTGGTACCTCCGTAAAGTTATACACATGTGACTCAGCTGTAAAAGGAGATTATCTTCCCTTTTCCAAGTGAGTTTTACATTCTCCTGCCAGACAGGCTTAGCAGTACCAGGAAACATTTCTCTATCTCTCAGCGAAAGGAGAATTAATTAAATGACACACTTGCTTCTGGATTCTTCTACCCCGGAAGTGCCTTTAAAAAAAATTATTGAAATACAGTTGATTTACAGTGTTGCATTAGTTTTTGTGTATACCAAAGTGAATCAATTATACATGTATCAGTGTTTTTAGATTCTTTTCCCATAAATAGGGCATTACAGAGCACTGAGTAGCATTCCCTGAACTATTCTGCAGGACCTTATTAATGATCTGTTTAATATATAGTCGAATGTGTATGTCAATCCCAGAATCCTAACTTATCCCTCCTTCCCTCCTGGCCATAAATTTGTTTTCTATATCTGTGACTCTGTAAATAAGTTCTTTTGTACCATTTTTTTTTTTAGATTCCACATATAAGCAGTATCAGATGATATTTGTGTTTGACTTTCTTCACTCAGTGTGACAATCTTTATGTCTATCCATGTTGCTACAAATGTTGTTATTTTGCTCTATTTTATGACTGAAGTGAAGTTTCTTTTCTTATGCTAAGTCTACCCATTTCAAAAAAAGAGAAATGTAGGCCCCTCAGTTTGATAGAAGCACTTATCACTTTAAACAGTGCAAACGTTTGCCTGAAAAGAGAAAAAGAAAGTTTTCCAACACTGGCAAACATTTTATCAATTGTTAAACATTTCAGTGTTAAAGTCAGGACTGTTTGCCTGAAGCAAGGGCTCTACCAAGAGTGGAGGTATGAACAGTTATTTCATTCTGGTTCTTTTCCCAGCTTCTCTTCCTGTAAATTTTCTCTGTCTGGAATGCTGATGGGAAATGTTATTTTGTTTTTGTTTGCAGCAGTTCTGTTGTTTTGATTTTGTCTGAGTGGTATGGAAAACAGTACGTCACTTAGAGTGGGTGTTTTGTCTACCGGCCATTTGGCCATTGCACATATATTTCTCATACTTATTACATGATGACAAGGGAACCAAAAGGCACAATTTTCCAGTTGAATTTTTTCTTTCCAGTTTAATAATAGTGAAAAAGAAAACAAGGTTAATAGATTTAGCAGTTTGATGGTACTTAAGATGTGATAGCTGACTTGAGGTGGTTTTGTGTTTTTTTCTTCGTTCCTGTGGTTCAGGGCCTATTTAGGCGAAGGGAAGATTAATGCATAGATCAGTTTCTATAATAAACTGCCTATGGATCATGTTTCACTTTTTGCAGAGAGTTGTGAAATACTGTAATTTAAGTAGGAAAATTCATAAAAGGATAATAAACAATTTTAACATCATTCCTGTGCTTAGCTTGGAATACTCTGGCCCTGGTTTTAGGCCACATGTAACATAACCTCTGCCGATAAATGGATTTTAATTAAAATGAATCGAAATGAAATTTGGATGAAAACCCAGAATACAAATCTCAAAGAATAACTTAAGGCTGTTTACTGGCTCGGTTTGGACATGCTTTATCTGAAATCATTCTCCACATTTGCAATGTTAAGGAACATATTGCCAGAGTGTAGAAGTTAGCTCTACAAGTCAGTAATTTTTGGTGTAGTACAAAAATATAAAATGGAAACGATGATTAATTTTTCAATTTCTCTCTGCAGATATCTAATCATTGTAGCCATGGACCGCCAAAGGCTCCCATTAAAGATTTAAAATGCAAGAGGAAGGTAGACTCCAAAAGATGGGATTTGGGATTAAATAATGTAAAATAACTTCAGGGCACTAGTGAAAGAGTAGCTATTGGCACAAGAAGAGATTCACTCAGACTTTTTTTTTTGAGAGCCACTTAAAATATTGACACCAACTTACATACAGTGTCATAGACATGATATTAATAAAATGATTTACAATACTGATTAAAATATGAAGGTATTTTTGTCTTTAGACATTCATTTATACCGATTAATAATAATAATAATAGTGATAACAGACTAGCAGAAAAGCTCCATGGAAATTCACATGACTGTTTGTACACTTTATATATTGCCCTCTTTATTAAAGGCCTGCAGTGTTACACTGAATATATGTTGCTTCTGCCTTGAGGATTTTAATATTAGTTGGGGAAATGTAGTGTTTGGGGGTCACTCGTGTATGTACAGCATGATTTTCTTTAAATCAAGGGAACTTTTATAATCCCAGTAGAAGCGGACGCCGCCACCTCAGTATATAAAAGCTGTCAGTAAGGTCCAGCCGGGCTTCTCCAAGCTCCGCCGTACTGTCTTTATCACTTTGCTCAGTTCCACATAATAACATCTTCATCTGAGATTGCTGTGGCACAGGGGAACTGCATTTGTTGATCAAATTTGGCTGGATAACACTGTGATCTCGTATCCTGAAGTGCGGAGATGTGCCTGGAATATGTAAGCGCAGAGCTGGCCTCTTGATTGATTGATTCTGCCTGTCACAGAACAAGATAACCGGATCAGTAAATACTCCGTGCACTTCAGCATCATCTCCACAATCAAAAGTGAGAGCATCATGGGGCTGGAAAACACCAGGGCATCATGGGAATGCACACAGCTCAGAGTGATCCTCAGGAACCTAGACACACAGAGACAGAAGATTCTTTGTGTGGGGGTTTTCAAAATAGCCTACAGAAGAGTCTTTTCTGTCTGTTAGAACGCTTCCTGGTTATAAAAGTGGAGTTTATTTTGCAGCTGTCATCTTGGAGGTGTTCACCATTTATCATAAAAAGTTGTTATTTGAGTTGTGTTTACAAAGGAGATTTCTGATGCAGATTAGGAAGACGAGGCTGGATAAGAGGTCAGTAGTGGTCTCAAGCACAAAAGGCGCTTGCACCCAAGATCTGCTCCTATGAAAATAAACTTTGTGTTTAAACAGATGGGCCAAACACATGTAAACAAGTTGTTTAAACTTCTACTAAATTCCCAGCGAGTGCCTTTCAAAATTAGCATGGGTTGCCAAATTTGGTGTTTAATTACACAGGGTTCAAGAAAAGTTGAAAGAACGGAACTGTGTGAGTCTTTGGGAGACAGGATGATGACTGGGCACGTGGTGACATATATTATTCATGGTGCCTTGATGGTCACCCTGATGGTATTTGTCACCATGTCCCTTCTGTTGCCTCTCACATGCTTGTCTTTTCCTCCCATAAGACCCGAAGTGTCTTGAAGGCAAGGACCGACTACCTTTTTATTCCTGTGTCTGTCCTTGGATTCCTGGAAGACTCCCCTCTGCAAGCTCTCTAGCACACAGCCAAGTGTGTTCAGGAGGACTGAAGTGCAGGGCTCCCTTTCTGAAGAGTTTCCAAATTAATACTTTGGAGATGGTCTTGGTCTCCAGGAGATGAGTAGTGTTATATCTTAAAGTTGTCCTTTAGGGGAATGTCATTGTTTTCTTAAAGTCAAGCAATCTAACCCATCTTCTTTCATCTTGTTTTCATGAGGCTGAGTGGGAGATTGCGATCAGTTGCTGAAACTTGGTGTTTCTATCACCACTGGCTACATAAAATTACTGGAAGATACTGTTACTTCTCATTTTATGTGTGGAAGATTTTACCAGAAAATGCTAAGGAGGCTTTGTGGCCCCCTCACCTGTGAATTTTGCAGAGGCCCTCAAGTGACTCATGGTATTCCATGTGACCTTCTGGTTCTCTTAGGTGCCTCTCAGGTGGTTGATGTCTAGACTATTCTAGCCCAGTTGCTCTTTTTTTTTTTTTTTTTCTGTTTTGTTTGGTTGGAATCAGTCCTCACCCTCTTCCTGTCTCATAGTTTGACCACATGGATCACATGGCAAATTAAAGGGGAAGGTGGGGGTTAGGACCTGTTGTGAAGTCAGGAAAGTTCTGTCTCTGAAGAAATTTCTCCCATGGAAGGTACGCACCAGTTACGACCAACATTTCAGTAGAGATTTTTATATAGTGAGACCAGGTCTCACACTTAAGAAAAAAATTATGACCTCTTTTGAAATGTCTAGTTAGTCCTTTGCGACTTACTTACTTTTTATTTGAAATGATTAAAAAGCCTCCTGGCAGAATTGGCCTCCTTTCTTAATTTTTTTGAATATAAAGAAGCGTAATTGAGTTTAATGTTTCTTAAGCCAAAAAAAAAAAAAAAAAGAGTGAGGTGTTGATGATTTTAGAGAAGTCCTTCTGGGAAACAGGTTTTGATTCTTTTTTCATTAAAAAAAAAAAGTGGCATTCCCTTTCACTTTGGTGAAAGCTATTCCTAGTAACGTTTTATAAAATCATTTTCTTTTCAGGGTGTGTTTTATTTCCTTTCCATCTCTTTCAGGAAAGAGAAAGTGTTTTTATTGGATATTTTTGTTGCAGTCCTGTTTCCATTATTTTTGCCAAAATTCATGGGAGTTCACTTTCCGTTTAAATGCCTGAAATATTCCTTGAAGAATCTGCATTTTGGGACAACTAGGAAAAAGGCTATGTAAATTGGTTTAAAGAAGAAAAACAGTTGTGACTTTAGTCAGCCTAACCACTCACTTTTTCCTTTACTTTATAATTTTAGAGGCAAAAAATTTCAAGTGCAATGGGCTGGGGGTGGGAGAGGGCATGAGTTTGAAGTTCTAAGGAAGTTCTAAGGAAGTTTGGTATTTGTTGTATGATAAAGCATATCTTAGTTTTCAAGTGAAAGGAGTGAGTAAACTTTATTCCTTTAAAGAAAGAAACAGTCAGTAGATTTGTTAGGAGAAAATGCAAAACTGCTTCTTAAAAAAAAAGAATGTACACTCTCTTGTGAAGTACTCTTGGCTAAAAGATGTTGGTGAAAACCATTTCCTAGTTTTCGAATAGACTGTATAAATAAATGTGTTTGTCTTTGGGGCATTCTTGGGAATTCATATTAGGAAGTTTCCGTTCTGATGATCTTCACTTTTTTTTTTTTTTTTTTTAAGCAGAGTGTGGTCTGTTCTGTTTTAGAGTCAGCTCTCCTTTGATTACTTTAAATTCAGGATTTTCCAGTATGTAGACAGCATCCTAGTGTTTTTCTAATCCTTATATGGAACCCAAACCACTTGTGATGGGCTACTTTTATCTTTGAACCAGGACTATAGATTTCTGCATTTGGGGGGTGGAGCTGATGGCTTGGTATTTTGCTTTCTGTCTGGAATCATATAGACAGACTCATATTTGACTGGTTAGACATTGGTCCTCGATCTCCCAGTCACTGCGGTGAAAAAGAGGGAGCATTTTCTCACTAATATCTGTGGGTTACCGCTTTCTAACATTTCTATTGTCTTGGGAGAAAATTGTAAAAACTGGTGAAAAAGGGCAAGTGTGTGGCTTCTATGAAAATTATGCTGCTCCAAACCGTGGGACTTGTTTATTTTGGCCAGCTTCTGTGGCAAGACTGACATATCTATGCAGAAAGCTCAGATTTAGTATTAACTTGGAATTTTGCACATCTAAATGGTGAAGGAAACAGAACGCAAGATTTCGCTGTTATTCATGTTTTTCCTTCTTCTTCTGAAGACACATAGAGAAGACCCATTTTCTCGCTGTCTTCCCAGGCTTGGCCACCTGAACCTGTGACCAGTCAGATTGCTTGACAGTGCTGTGGCGGCTGGGCTCTAAAAGCCACCACGTTTCTCCCAAAAGAGTTAATAAAAAATGTTCATTGCTTGAGGAAAGCCTATATACAGTAGTCTGTTTGTCCTGTGTTTCAGCCACCTGAGTCACAGCCAAAAAAGCAATTGTCTACTACATATTTCAAACAGATGCTGAGGGATAGAATGGGTGACCAGAATTCACAGCAATAAAACCCTGCTCTCCCAGTTCCCTTGAAGGAAGTGAACTCGTAAAACTTTTGCTGCTGACTTATTTGTCCAGGCCTTTGAACTATTTAACATTAATTTAGCCTACAAATCATTGGCACCTCCATTTTTCATTGAAGTATCAGAGCCTGTTAAAGACAGACCTTCCAGGGTGTGCCTGGAAGAAAAAAAAAAAGATTCTGGAAGGAGATCTACTCATTTAACTGTTATTCATGCACATTGTTTTTACTGAAACCAACCTTATGTACATTCAGAGTTCTTTAACTCAGAAAGTAGTTCTTTCGAGTTTATGTTTGCTGGTGTGTGTGATTATAGTAATGTAATCTGTATAGATTATAGAAATGTAATCCATGTAGATGGGCCACCAGCTTGCTTTTTTCCTTCCATTGTTTCTGTTGTATTGATACATCTTCTAATAAGGAAAAACAGACCAGTGGACTTGGCAGAAGGATGGCTGTAGTGATTAGAATAATAAATACTGCCAGGAAAATTAGAGGAAATGTGAAAAATAATGGAGAAGTATCTTGTAGCTAGAATGTTGGTAGCGTGTCATACTATATGCATCTGGGGGCTCTGATGAATTAACCAGAGAGATAAAGGGTGCTGTCATCCAAAGGAAGCTTTTTGGTGTTCCTTTGCATCTATTGGTAAGTAGCAGTGGATGGCATAGAAACTGCTTGTTTCGTAAACTTTCTAAAAGAGCCCTATTCTCTCTTCCTACCGTATTTCTTATCTAGTTCCTTATAGCTTCAGAGCTTTTAAATGGCTTTCTTTTTTAAAGCTCAGAAGAAACCTCAGAGAACATTGGAAATAAGACCAACGAATGGGTCAGATAAAGCTTGCAGATGCCAAAACACATGGCTCTTTAATTTTTATCTGACACTTTGAAAATCCAGGGAAGACTCTTCTGTCTCAAGTGGGTTCTGCATATACATGTCACCATCCCAGCACCCCATTTGATTTTCATCGCAACATGTGCTATAAGCTGAAGTGATCCTAGAATGATGCTCTGATGCGCTGTCTTTTGCTTATAATAGGTGTGCATGTGTTTCCAGCAAGGTGGCAGCTGTGTCACATTCTTTGCTGCATCCCTGGCACATGGCATGTGAAATATCTCACTAGAATGGACAGTTATTCCAAAAATCTCAGCTATCTTTTTAAAGTGATTTAAGTAATGAATTTGAGGGCAGGGGCGGTGTGCTGAGTCTTCACTGCTGCATGGACTTCCCTCTAGTTGCAGCAAAGGGAGCTACTCTCTGGTTGTGGTACACAGGTTTCTCATTGTGGTGGCTTCTCTTGTTGCGGAGCTCAGGCCTTTGAGCACACCAGCTTCAGGAGCTGGCGGCTCCTGGCCTCTAGAGCACTGGATCAATAATTGCGGCACACAGGCTTAGCTACTCTATGACAAGCGGGATCTTCCTGGACCAAGGATCAAACCTGCACATTAACAGGTGGATTCTTTACCACTGAGCCACCTGCGATGCCCCAAAAATCTCAACTATTTTAATGGGAGACATCTTAATGGAATGGGCTCCTCCTTCAGTTAGAAGAGAACTTCTGGAAAGATGGTATTGATAATGCATATTTCGAAAGAGACTTAAAGACAAAGGCTGTGGGAAGAAATAGTTAACCAGAACTCCAGGCTAGTATTTAGTTGCATTTGTCCAAATATTTTAGCCAGGTTCAGTTCACTGAGTATCTCTTATACCCTGTAATTTAGTATACAGTTTCAGCTTTCCAAATAATGGCTTGCTAATGGTAAATGTTGTTTAACTTTCTAATTCAGGAGAGCTACCTGTTCAGCAGAATTTTTAAAACTGTAAGTGATGATTGAAACCAGGTTAAAAAGCACTTAAGGTACATTTGACTGACGGCTTGGCGTCTCCTTGGATGGGCCTGTGGCTTTCAGTCTTTTTGAATCTAAACATAAACTGCAGGTAGGGATTTTCTCAATTGGTTCAGAGCAACAACCTATCCTTACTTAACAAGGTTTTCCCATCTGGGTAAGTCAGGCATCATTTTTTGGTTATTCTGATCTAAAATGTTGACTCTTCCCTCCATTGTGTTCAATTATAATTGCTCATAACTGTAGATTTTTTTCTGTGAAGTAGTTCTTACAGTCTCCTGATTACCTCCAAGAATCAGACACTATTTTTTAAATCAGACTAAAACTATCTTAATCACCTAAAAGATCTCTGTAGCCTTATTTGATGCAGTTATACAAACTTGATTTTTTTCTCTTTAAGCACAACTCTGATCATTTTATCCTCTTGTTTCCCAATTTAACTATGAAATTCAGTCTAAACACCTTAGCTTGTTATGTGGGGAATAGATGGATTAAACATAGTCAGACAACACAGTAGAGGAAGGAGATGGGGGGAACGGACTGCGAGAGTAGCACTGGCATATAGATAGATACTACCGTGTGTCAAGTAGCCAGCTGGTGCGAAGCTGCTGTTAGCACAGAAAGCACAGCCTAGTGGGCTGTGACACCCTAGAGGAGTGGGATGCCGGGGGAGTTGGTGGCGGCGGCGAGGTGGACGGGGAGGCTCAAGAGGGAGAGGATATACGTGTGCGCATGGCTGATGCATGTTGTACAGCAGAAGCATACACGACATTGTAAAACTACTGCACTTCAATTTTTTTAAAGTAGAAAAAAGAAAAACACCACACATGCCTTTGCCACTTGTCATCAAGAGATGGAGTCTCTGTCCCACTCACATTCAGCTTGGTCGTCCTTTCGTTGGTTTTGGCCAATCAAATGTAGTGGAAGGGCCATCATGCGAGTTCCAAGTTTGGGAGCTTCCTCCTTAGTTCTTTTGGGGCACACTACCATCTAGGGATGCTCAGGCTAGACTGCTGGATGGTGAGAGGCCGCTTGCAGGGGGAAAGAATGGAAATACTCACATCTTGAGGGCCAGATGAGCTCCCAGATGAAAGCAGTTTCATAAGTGATCCCCTGCCAAAGAAGAACCACCTAGCTGAGCCCAGACAGTCCTCAGATTTTCAGAGCGGGGGGGCCGGAAAAGTTTAATTGTCCCAAGTTTTAGAGTGGTTAGTTACAGAGCTATATATTATTGAAACAGGAACCTTGAAAATCAGGCCTCAGTTTCTCCCTCTTTTCATATTCTTTGTTTTCCTAGGCCTTTCTCAAATGTCAGCTAAGCTTGACTCAGAAGCCCACATAAAAGATGAATGTTGCCCTCTGGTTACACCTCATCTTCCACTTGGACCGTCTTTACCGTCTGTGCTTTTCAACTTGTCACCTTTCTGAAGCTTAGTCACCTCCCTCTCTAGTCTTCCTTTCCTGAGGCCCCCATGACTCAGTGCCTCGTGACCCCTCTTGGCCCTCTAGTCCCAGCTGCATTGACCTGGGGGTTGGTGGGAAGATGACAGTTAGCTCTTTGGGCACGTCACATTCTCTGTGTGGGCCTCAATTCCCACATCTATGAAATTACTTGTCTAATTTCTAAAACCTCTTTCTACCGCTTCTGTTCTAGAACAGAGCTGCCCAACAGAATGTTCTATGGTGGTGAAAATGTTAATAGGTCTGTGTTCTTCCATGCTGTGGCCAGTATAGCTCTCTGGCACTTGCAATGTGTTTAGTGCAACTGAGGAACTGAATTTTTAATCTCAGTTAATGGCAGTTACTTTAAATGTAATTAGCGACATGTAACTCTTGGCTTTATGTGTCTGGGCTCCAGAATCACTGCAGATGGTGATTGCAGCCATGAAATTAAAAGATGCTTACTCCTTGGAAGGAAAGTTATGACCAACCTAGATAGCATATGCAAGAGCAGAGACATTACTTTGCCAACAAAGGTCCATCTAGTCAAGGCTATGGTTTTTCCAGAAGTCATGTATGGATGTGAGAGTTGGACTGTGAAGAAAGCTGAGCACCAAAGAATTGATGCTTTTGAACTGTGGTGTTGGAGAAGACTCTTGAGAGTCCCTTGGACTGCAAGGAGATCCAACCAGTCCATCCTAAAGGAGATCAGTCCTGGGTGTTCATTGGAAGGACTGATTCTGGAGGCTGAAACTCCAATACTTTGGCCACCTGATGTGAAGAGTTGAGTCATTGGAAAAGACCCTGGTGCTGGGAGGGATTGGGGGCAGGAGGAAAAGGGGATGACAGAGGATGAGATGGCTGGATGGCATCACCGACTCGATGCACATGAATTTGAATGAACTCCTGGAGTTGGTGATGGACAGGGAGGCCTGGCGTGCTACAACTCATGGGGTTGCAAAGAGTCAGACACGGCTGAGTGACTGAACTAAACTGAACTCTTGGCTACCACTGAAAACAGTCCATAGAATTCTGTGGAATTGAAATGAAAACTTCCATATTCGCATAATACCAACAAAGGTTTAGGGTTTGATTTTCACAAGAGCATCACAACTTACTCTTTGAGATTACTTTTCAGAACCACAGATACAAATGACCTAGAGGCTGGATGTTTCTCCAGTGCCTGACCTCCCCCTCCTTATCTTAAAATTTCCTTGGCTTTATCTTCACCTCTGCCTCCAGCCAGCACTGAGCCCACTCCTCCCTAGGAGTGTAAATCATCCCCTACTTTTGATCACAGCTCAGGCAGACACCAGCAGCCTGATGTGGAGTTGCAGCTTTTACAAAACCCCAATAGGCCCAATGTGAGGAGGAAAAAAAACACAGACGCAGCAGTGTCAATTGAAAACCAGCCGGGCGGCAAGCGCAGTGCAGAGTAGTTGGCATGGAGCTGCCTTCGGCCTTTTGGATGACTGGGGACACAGTAGAGATATTGTGAAATTACCTCTTTATTGGTTCTTGAGCCTTCTGCCATAAATGACTCTTCTGGAAGGAAGAGAAGAGAATCCCGAATTCAGCTTGTATTAAGACAGGCACTCGACAGTTGTGCCCTCAGTCTGTAATTTAGCACAGTGGGACCTAAGGGCATCTTCCACTGGGGCTAATTTCCCATCTAAGCATCGTTACGTTAATTAGGGCTTCTGTGCTCTTGCTTATGTTTACTCTCATTTATGGCATTATAAACAATGTTGTTGGTGAACCAATCCAGTGGATCTTGCTAAATCTTGATTTTTTTCACCCCCTCAGTTCTTTGGGGAATGGAATATTAGGAAAACCTTATCACATTTCTGAACCAACAGTTGAAACAGCATAAAAGAGGACTAATGAAGGTCCTTGGTCTCAACTTGACTTCCGCAAACCAATAAGATCTGTTTACAATCAAGGTGACTGAGTTGTTTGGGTGAAAAGCTCTCTGTAGAATTTTTTTCCATCAGTATTACCCAGCATAGTCAAGTCTCGTCAAGAATTGCCTCCTGTGTTTCACCAAATTCACTTGCTCTTTTTCTCTTGCTGCAATTTAAGACAGACTCTTCTGTCCTCTCTGGTGAGAGACAATAACTTGGTGACTCCTTTGTAATAACCCATCATGGACTTGAGGTAGGCAGTTATTAGGTTGCCCCTTAGCCTTCTCTTTTTCAGGCTCAGCTATCATAACCCTTTTAACCTTTACTTGGAGCTTCCATTTTCCATCCTCTTAATCATTTTATTTGCCTGTCTCTGGATTTTCTCCAAACTTTTATAGTTTTCTGAAAACATGCCATCATAAAGGAGATCCTTGATATCTTGCTCCCAGTTTCTGCTGATGTTTTGATGCATCCAGTAGACTTTTTCTTTTAATTTACATTTTTAGTGGGGGCGTGTGACCTATGGGCTGACAGAGTAATTCAAAGGTCTGATGACTTTTTCAATCCTATGTTTATCTGTATTTTAATTTGGGAATCCTTTTATATTTGACTACCTTATTTATCTTTAAATTTTTTTAATTGAGATATAATTGATGTAACATTAAATTAGTTTCAGTTGTATAACAATGATTTGATAAATGTGTATATTGGCAAAATGATCATCGCAGTAAGTCTAATTAACATCCATCACCTCACATAGTTACAGGATTTTTATTAGTGATTAGTACTTTTTAAATTAATTTTATTGGAGTCTAAGTGATTAACAGTGTTGTGTTAGTTTCAAAGTGTACAGCAAAGTCAATCAGTTATAGGTATACATATACCCACTCTTTTTTAAGATTCATTTCCCATACAGAGTATTGAGTGGCGTTCTCTGTGTTATATAATAGGTGATGAGTATTTTTAAGATCTACTCTCTTAGCAACCCATGCTGTACATTACATCCCCAGGACTTATTTAGTTTAAAACTGAAATTTGTATCTTTTGACCTCCTTCACCCATTTTGCCCAGCACAACCCCCCATCTCTGGTAACAACTGATCTGTTCCCTTGTGTCTTCTAGTTAATTTTCCCTTATACTAAGAATATGGTATTATTATTTTATTTATTTATTTTTTGGCTATGTGGGGTCTTAGTTGCAGCACACGGGGCCTTTTGTTGTGCTGCACGAACTCTGGTCGTGACGTGCAGGCTTAGCAGCGCCACGGCGTGTGGGATCTAATTCCCTGATGAGGAACTGCAAGCCAGATTCTTAACCACTGGGTCAAGAGGGAAATCCTATATGGTATTATTTTATAGAAAGACTGGTTCTCATTGCCTCCACTGTATGTGGACAGCTGTGGTTCAGAGTGGAAGGGGCAGTGAGAGGGCATGTGTGTTGATCACTGAGCTCATGTAGGCCCCAGGGCCTCTGCTCAGTGTCTAAGCTGTTCACTTCTGTGTTAACGTGAATTAATCAGAAGAAAAGAGCCCAGGAGACCCCCTGACTTTACTTGAACTTGTCTTTTTCGTCTGTTCTCTATCAGTCGCTTTTATATCTTCCTAACAAGGTCAGGATCTCCAGCCCCTGCTGTTATTAATTTCTCTACTCTCTGATTCTCTGCTTTCCAACTTAGAACACAAGCTTTGTGAGGGCAGGAAGCTTGTCTGTCTTCCTAACTCATGTTTGCATCACTGGCGTGTAGCTAGCTATCGTCTCTGGATGGAAGGCAGGAATGAAGGAACAGCTTGGTACCAGAAAATTTCCATTTTTGTCTTCATAATGCTCCTGGTTCGCTGTGTAACACTGGATAATACACTTAATATTGCTGGTATTTCTTTCCTCTTCTTTTGAAAGAATAGCTCAAAAGATACATTGAAAACGTTTGTAGGTCTCAACTTTGCCCCTAAACTAGGAGGAGATTTCAGATTCACTGAACTGACTTAGCTTATGAGGTATAGGTGAGTGGGTAATATATCTATTTATAGTTAAGAGACATGCGTTTCAGGGGTAAATTTTTTTCATGCTGCCTTCCTTATCTTTTCAATATTTTGATATTATTTTGTTCCTGGGCCCAGAGAACTTTTTTTTTTTTTTTTAAGGTACTGAGAATTTGGAAGCATTAAGAATTCTTAAGTCTCTTCTGTGTTAGATAAACTATTTTCCATCTCCATGTTGTCAGCAACCTTTTGGCTTCTGTTCCAACACTCCGGGACTCCCCCTGGTGGCTCAGAGGGTCTGCCTGCAATGTAGGAGAGACCAGGGTTCGATCCCGGGTCGAGAAGATCCCCTGGAGAAGGAAATGGCAACCCACTCCAGTACTCTTGCCTGGAAAATGCCATGGATGGAGGAGCCTGGTAGTCTGTGGTCAATGGGAAGGCAGAGAGTTGCACAAGACTGATCAACGTTACTTCTCTCCAACACTCTAAGACTAGTTTGAAAATCTCTACCTATTTAGTTGATTTTCTAACATTCTTCTGAATGGGCTGCAACCAGAGTCAGTCCAGGCCTAAACCAGTTGACCACATTAAGAAAAGATAGCATCGTCTAGTATCCTCAGGACCCTCTGGCATACTCCCCAAGAGCTGCATATGAGGTGCATACTCAGCCACAAGTCTGTGCTCTTCCAATCTCACTCAAACCAGTCTTCTTTCTAGGCCTTGCAGCTAGTTTTTCCCCAGTCAGCTCTTGGTCAAGATAGCCACCATGTGCCCCTCCCCTGCTTGTCCAAACCTCTCCCTGGCCAGTTTGGCTGCTGACACCAGTCTTTGCCCCGATATGCTGATGTGAGGAGCCCCACCCTACTTCCTGTGTTTCCCGACCTCCTTGCTGGACAGAGAAGTGTATCAGCGTCACACAGACTCTGCCTCCCTCTTGGCGCATTTCATAAATTCTAGATGTTAAACTAGCCTGTAGGCTCTAAAATCTGATTTCTTTGAATGGTATTAAATTACCAGTTATGCTCTGGCCTCTGTTCATGACAGGAGAGCTGCTCCTGCACTTTCCCTTCCACCAGCACAAGACCAGATTCCCAGCAGCTCCTCGAACTTTCCGTGCCTTTGCACACCACTAGCCTCCTTCCCTGAAATCTTCTTGAATCTGCCCTCTTCCCTTGCTCTTTTTCCCCCAGACTCAGTTGGCTTCTTTTGCTACTACTCAGCACACCCCTTCCCGGAGGCACCAACCCTACTGGTTGGTGGTAAATGAGGGGCTTGTCTACCATAAGGCCACTGAAACTGCAAACGTATCTTTCCCTTTCTGTGCCCAGTGCTAAGGACTCTTAGCCCGCACTGAGTGAATGAAGGAAGAACGGAATGGGGAAGGACACCCCCTGTCACATCCGTAGCCTTGAGAATAGGATCCCATTATCTATTCAGCTTTCTCTTGAAAAATTCTTTTCTTTTTTTTCTGGAGCTGCTTCCCTTTTTCCTTGGGATGATTTGCTGTTAAAGACCACTCAGCATTGTTCAGCAGTCCTCCCGATTCTTCTCGCAGTAAATGCTCATCTGCAGCCTGCATGTCCCCTGCCGGAGAGATTGCTGTCAGCCAGTGAATCAGCAAGCACTCGCCGGCCGAGCCAAGGCTCACCAAAGGAACCCCAGGCCAAGCTATTTATTTATTTATTTTTAGCAAATAAGGGCCTGTTTTCGTTGATGGTCTATAACCACAGGGGAAAAAAAGAAAATCACCATTTGCTTCATAGTTACCTTCTCGGTGGGGCTGTTTGCTCTGTTTCACTTCTGGTTCACATGTGCATTTCCTGACATCAGGTAAGGATATGTGCTCAGAAGGTTCTTTTCTAGAGGTGAGAATACCAAGTCTTTGCGGCTCGGAGTGTGGTTCTTAGATTGCAGCTGAGAAATGAGGCGATGGCTTGAGTCCTCTCTCAGTCACAGGTCTGCCAGGCGAGGGCTTAGGTGTGTCTGACAAGTGGCACCAGCGAGTTTGGCCTGTGTTGTTTAGCCTGAACTGTCATTGCAAGGAGGTCCTCGTGCCTCGGAGGGGTTCAGGATGGTGGGCCCGTGTGGCTGTGGAGCACGTAATATACAGCTGATCTGAAGTGAGACATGCTGTACGTGGACAACACACTCTAGATTTTAAAGGCTTAGTATTTTAAAAATGGCAAAATATATCTTATTGAGAATTTCATGTTGATTTCATGTCTAAATGATAGTATTTTAGAAATAAGGGTTAAGTCGGTTTATTTAAATCCACCCGTTTCATTTATTTTTTTCAGCTTGCCTACCAGAAAGTTTAAAATGACATATGTGGCTCGCATTCTGTTTTCTCTTGCATAGCTCTCTACTAGATGTTTAAGCATAAGGTTGCATCTCAAACTGGACTCATGCACTTGTTTAATGTGTCTGGATTCTCCAGGTGTCTCTCCTTCTCGCCCCGGGGTGGGGGTTACCTTTAAGAATACGTGTCCTTCACAGACTCCCCCGTCCCTGGGATTCTCCAGGCAAGAACACTGGAGTGGGTTGCCATTTCCTTCTCCAATGCATGAAAGTGAAAAGTGAAAGTGAAGTCGCTCAGTAAGTGTCCGACTCTTCGTGATCCCATGGACTGCAGCCCACCAGGCTCCTCTGTCCATGGGATTTTCCAGGCAAGAGTACTGGAGTGGGGGCCATTGGGCTGCCGTCTATGGGGTCGCACAGAGTCGGACACGACTGAAGTGACTTAGCAGCCGCAGCAGCAACAGCAGTCCTTCATAGGATTGATGTATATGTATGGCTGAGTCCCTTTGTTTTTCACCTGAAACTACCACAGCATTGTTAATCAGCTCTACCCCAATACAGAATAAAGTTTGGGGGGCGGGGTGGGGGGAATGCATGTCCGATAAAGGAATGGATTTTGGATTAACATAGATCTGAGTCTCAATCCCAACTCTATCTCTGTAGCCTGTACAACCAGCTTCTGAAATCTCTGAATCTCAGATGGGTCAGCTGTATATATGGAAGAAAGACCTTCTGAATTCACTGTGGTTAGACTTGGGGTAATACAGTGATTTTCTAGTAATACAGGGGAATTTTGTGACAATAATTGAATAATTGTATTTTTCCAAGGTAACAAAAATCAAAGACTCTATTTTGAAATTTTATTGCCAAAAAGAAAAGGAAAGCCCACCCCTTGGAGTCACTTTTGATTCATCTGCCAGTTCCTAGGAATGAGACCGTGATAGCTGATGTTCCCTGAGAGCTACATGCCAGCCAGTGTGCTTTCCAGAAATTGTCTTACTTGATCCTCAAAACAACCCTGAGGGAAAGTCCTTTTATTGTCTTCGTGTAATAGACACCACACTCAGGCGCGCTGCTACGGCGTGACTTGCCTAAGGTCGCACAGCTACTGTTGAGCCCAGGAGGTCTGACTTCGGAGCCACACTCCTTGTTTCTACCCAGGATTCTCCACCAGTGAATAAAGGACAGCACAAAAGAACCACGAGCCAACAAATGCTCACGGGAAACGTGCTTCCCACCGACACCTGCTCTCGTGATGTTAGGGCAGACTCCTAAAATACCTGCCTTAGTGAATTTTCCCTGGTTTGTACAGCAAGGTGAAATATATCCAGGGTTTAGAGCTTCCCTCAGAGAATATTTGGATTCTCAGGCCCATTGCAGTCTGAATAGGGCTGAAGCAATTCTGAGATAGAATTATATGAGGGAAAACCAGATTGCCTGGTATCTAGGCCATGTGCACTTTTTGTTCTTAAGGGCCTTGCCTCAAATGTATGCAGCCATTGCAGCCCCTAGTAGGCTCTGTTCACATGTATACAGTAGGGACACCATAAATGCTGTTTATTGCAGGGCTTCTGAAAACATACCTTCAGAAAGCATGCGATGTGTGAAAATGACCGTCCCTCATTCTGTTCAGTGTCTGGCCTGTGATGTGGATGTGGCCCCTCATCGTGTCTGATTGTCTCAAACAAGTTGCCTCTCACTGGAGCTAATCTCTGAGTGGTTTCACTTCCATGATGCTGGCATCCTCCTCTTTACCTGAATGTGACCACCTACTCCCCAGAGACGCAGCCTGGCCATTTCATGCTGTGTACCTTCTTTGTCGTCCTGTGTTTAACCAAGAGCATTAGGAGACCCTGTAGTATTTTCTTTTCAAGTAAGATCCTAGTTCTGAGGTGGACTGGAGACGGTGGGGTGGGTGGTTTCTGTTCGAAGTTCCAAGCTTCTGTATCATTTGGGAAGGTGAGATGCATGTATGTGCTTGATGTCAGGGCTAGATTCATTGGGAGGAAATACCTGGAGACTTAAAAAGTCCCTGGAGGGTATTTAATTCAAGGCAAAAGTTTGGATTGTTGAGAGTTAAAATGAAACTTTGAAGCCACAACCTTTACTAACTTAGCTACTTCTCCCCATCCTACCAGCATATTCGCTGGTCTGAGCACTGGTCTGGAGAGGCTGGAGGAGCGGGCAAGTTGGGATACACAGATGCGTTATGGGAGGCACCTTCCGGCACACGCATTGCAATTGCCAGGCAGTCCTCTGTGCCTTTAACTGGTTGTTAAACAGAAAGCAGGATATGCTTATCTGACTAGCAACTCCATTGGTAAACACTCCGTCCCAAAGTTCAGCATTCTGATTTCAGGTGGGCCAGCGTGGGACTGGAGAGGTGGTTACCAGGGAACGCCCGCTCCAGGCAGGTGGAGAAGGGTGAGGGAGGGAAAGTTGGCTGCAGACTTGCTGAGTTGTTAGACAAAGCCTGTAAATACGTCAGCGTGGGAGGGGCCTTAGAGCCTTTCCATTGTTCCCTTCTTCTTGTGCACGTGGGTAAACTGAGGCCCCGTGAACAGGACTGTGTGTTTGAATACTCACCAGAGCTAACATGTGTCATTATCAGTAACACGCCAGGCACTAGGTGGAATGCTTCCTGTCTGTTCTTTCACTGAATATCTTGACAGTTCTGTGCAGTTGGTACTAATGTCCTACCCATTTTTCAGATGAGGAAACAGTGTCAGAGAATAAAATTGCTTCTTCAGAGCCGGAGAACTCAGAAGTTCCAGGGCTGGGGTGTAGGAGCAGGGAGAGCCACTGCTGTTGCCACCTCGTGCCTGGGACTGCCTCAACACGGTGGTCCCAGGCATTGCTTAGCCTGACTCTCATGGAGCTCCATCTACTGCGGCAGATGGAGTGTGTGTGCAGGTGTGTATTAGTTTTTATTGCAATGTAACTAAATACTATGGATAGAGTAGCTTAAAACAACATGTATTTATGATCTCACAGTCTCCAAGGAGTCCAGACCTGGTTTAACTGGGTCCTGTTCTTAGTGTCTCACATGTCTGTGATAAAGGTGTCAGTGGAGCCTCTTGTAAGAGGTGGTGTGGTATCTTCTTATAAGATGGCTTGTTCAGAATTCAGAGAATTCAATTCATTACAGTCTTAGAGCCAAGGCCCTGAGTTTCTAAAGGCCACCCTCTGTTCCCTGCCTTGGGGCCTCCCTTCAGCAAGCTAGCCTGCGTTTTCCAGGGCAGCAGAAAACTTTCTCTGTCCTCAAGTAGAGCCTCAGGTCTTCTTTTTAATGAGTTCACCTGAATAGGTCAGGTCCACCAAAGATACTCTTGATTATGTCAGTGCTAATTGATAAGGGGCTTCTATTACCTTTGCAAAACCCTTTTGCCCTACAGCCTAATCAGTTCAGTTCAGTTCAGTCACTCAGTTGTGTCCGACTCTTTGCCACCCCGTGAATGGCAGCACACCAGGCCTCCCTGTCCATCACCAACCCCCAGAGTTCACTCAAACGCACATCCATCGAGGTGGTAATGCCATCCAGTCATCTCATCCTCTGTCGTCCCCTTCTCCTCCTGCCCCCAATCTCTCCCAGTGTCAGAGTCTTTTCCAATGAGTCAGCTCTTCGCATGTAGTGGCCCAGGTATTGGAGTTTCAGCTTCAGCATCATTCCTTCCAATGAACAGCCAGGACTGATCTCCTTTAGAATGGACTGGTTGGATCTCCTTGCAGTACAAGGGCCTCTCAAGAGTCTTCTCCAAACCACAGTTCAAAAGCATTAATTCTTCGGCACTCAGCTTTCTTCCCAGTCCAACTCTCACATCCATACAAGACCACTGGAAAAACCATAGCCTTGACGAGATGGACCTTTGTTGGCAAAGTAATGTTTCTGCTTTTTAAAAATATGCTATCTAGGTTGGTCATAACTTTCCTTCCAAGGAGAAAGTGTCTTTTAATTTCATGGCTGCAATCACCATCTGCAGTGATTTTGGAGCCCCTCAAAATAAAGTCTGATACTGTTTCCACTGTTTCCCCATCTATTTCCCATGAAGTGATGGGACCAGATGCCATGATCTTAGTTTTCTGAATGTTGAGAAATAGAGGGAAACAACAGAATGGGAAAGACTAGAGATAAGAAAATTAGAGATACCAACGGAACATTTCATGCAAAGATGGGCTCAATAAAGGACAGAAATGGTAGGGACCTAACAGAAGCAGAAGATATTAAGAAGAGGTGGCAAGAATACACAGAAGAACTGTACAAAAAAAGATCTTCACGACCAAGAAAATCAAAATGGTGTGATCACTCACCTAGAGCTAGACATCCTGGAATGTGAAGTCAAGTGGGCCTTAGAAAGCATCACTACAAACAAAGCTAATGGAGGTGATGGAATTCCAGTTGAGCTGTTTCAAATCCTGAAAGATGATGCTGTGAAAGTGCTGCACTCAATATGCCAGCAAATTTGGAACACTCAGCAGTGGCCACAGGACTGGAAAAGGTCAGTTTTCATTCCAATCCCAAAGAGAGGCAATGCCAAAGAATGGTCAAACTACCACACAATTGCACTCATCTCACAAGCTGGTAAAGTAATGCTCAAAATTCTCCAAGCCAGGCTTTAGTAATACGTGAACAGTGAACTTCCAGATGTTCAAGCTGGTTTTAGAAAAGGCGGAGGAACCAGAGATCAAATTACCAACATCCACTGGATCATGGAAAAAGCAAGAGAGTTCCAGAAAAACATCTATTTCTGCTTTATTGACTATGCCAAAGCCTTTGACTGTGTGGATCACAATAATGAGTAAGTGAGTGAGTGAGTGAGTGAGTGAAGTTGCTTAGTCATGTCCGACTCTTTGCGACCCCGTGGACTGCAGCCCACCAGGTCCCTCCATCCATGGGGTTCTCCAGGCAAGAATACTGGAGTGGGCCGCCATACAATAAACTGTGGAAAATTCTGAAAGAGATGGGAATACCAGACCACCTGCCCTGCCTCTTGAGAAATCTGTATGCAGGTCAGGAAGCAACAGTTAGAACCGGACATGGAACAACAGACTGGTTCCAAATAGGAAAAGGAGTCCGTCAAGGCTGTATATTGTCACCCTGCTTATTTAACTTCTATGCAGAGTACATCATGAGAAATGTTGGGCTGGAGGAAGCACAAGCTGGAATCAAGATTGCTGGGAGAAATATCAATAACCTCAGCTATGCAGATGATACCACCCTTATGGCAGAAAGTGAAGAGGAACTAAAAAGCCTCTTGATGAAAGTGAAAGAGGAGAGTGAAAAAGTTGGCTTAAAGCTCAATAGCCTAATGAAGGGAATGCTAATTTATCATATCCACAGGTCCTCGCTATACCCACTGGAAGGCCATAGTAACAAGGAGACATGGTAGTATCCTGTCACCACAGACACCACACCACTAACACAGATGCTTGTCATTCAGCTTCATGGAGGGAAAGAAAGGAGTAGGCAAGAGTGCCTGACCTCTGGGATTGCTATGGTGCAAGGAGTGTTTGTGGAACAGGAGACAGCAGAGAAGCAGTGTTTAGGGGCACATGGGCATGGCAGCGCTGCAATCAGAGGCTGCCTCTGCTGTTTCCTGGGCATGAGGTTGTAAATAGGTTATTTGGTGTCTCTGTGCCTAAGTTTCCCTGTCTGTACACTGCAGGTGATGGTACCTCCCAGCATTGTGTGATGGCGATGGCGCAGGAAATAATTAGCTTGCAGTGGAGCATGGCATATGGTGAGCACTTGTCAAAGGTGGTAGTGTGTTTGGTGTCCTCTATTTGAAGATCACAGGGACATAGAGACAGAAAGGTGGAGTTCCTTTTTTCTGTGGGGTTCCTGGAATCATGGGCCTTCGCGGTGGCATTTGTGAGTTCATACTTTACATGTGACATGTGGATCTGAGTTGCAGAATTGAGTTATGTTTTGTTGGGAGGCACACTGCTCACCTGTGGAAAGAGAGTCAGGGTGATGTAGTGGAAGTAAGAATATCCTTAGAAGTTCTGGGGTCAGTTTTGTCAGTAATTCTCTTCTTGGGCTACCACCTGCTTCTTTGGACCTCAAGTTCCTCGTCTGTAACAAAGGGCCTTGGGAAAAGGTAGGTTCTGAGACTGGCAGGCTCTCTAAGATGCCTACCAGGTTTAAATATCATAGTTATGTTGGCTGGTTCTCTACCCCAAAGTAAATAAGGCTATTTGTTTAGCCCTGTCCAAAAAATAAGACTGTGTAGGCGTACCTCCCCTACTGGAGAGGTACGAATGGGCATTTGTTTAGCTGGGCTGCTGGGCTGGAAAGCTGTGTCTTTTGCTCGAGTGCATTGGTAGCTGTGTCCACATCCCTTAAAATTGTCCTTTGTGTCTTCTTCTCAGTGGCTACTTTTATAGGCTGCTTAATGTAAAGTGAAAGAAGGCAAACTTTAGTGACCTTTTAGGTCTTTGGGTGAGTGGACAGAAATGAGCAGAACTCCTTGGCCTGTTTCCTGTACACACGGTCCTTCCTCCGCCAACCCTGTTCCCACATTGAACTAAGTAACCTTCCTATGATATTTTCCGTCCTGATGCATGTACTAGTCATTGTCATTTTAATTTCTGTTGGTTGGAGTGAGGGTCTTGACAAAAGAAAACCAATAAAATATAGCATTGCAATGTCTACTCATAAGCATGTATTTTGCAGGGGCTTGGCCATGCGAATTAATCCTACAAACAAATTTGTGCCTTTAACAGTCGAGCTTCCGTTTGATAGTTGAGAAGACTGAGACTCGAATAAGTTAAATAAGTTGTCCAGTGATACAGAGTAACAGATGATCGAGCAGGGATTTGAACACACATGGATCTGCCAAAGTTTGTGCTCTTATCCAGCAAGATAAACAGCTGGAAGATTGTCAGTGATTTTAAACCTTGGAGCCTGCCCCGGACCCCCATCATGCCTGCCTCATCTCTCCTCAATATAGCACACAGTTCAGAATCCAGGGGAACTTCCAAAAGCTGAGGTTGGAAAGATGGAAGCAATGTAACTAGCTTCAAAGGACCTTATCCCAGGAAATAGAAAAGGAGAAACAAGGATATCTGTTGGTATCCACCACACCACCACGCTGGGTTCTCAAGGTTGAGCTAAAGGAAAACTCTGTTGCAAATGATATATCTGATCTGCTTGTGGTAAAGACTCATAACTAGAAAATAAGCATGTGACAGTTCTTCGTTTGAGTGTAAACCTAACTCATTAATTTAAATTATGGTGCTTTTGGAACAAAGAGGAGAAACTATAATAATAATAGCAAGTAATGGTCCCTTTAGAAAATGTAACAAGACATTAGAAATTTTGTGCTTAGGGAAGTTTGGAGGATGTACTTATAGTTAAGGATTAATTTTCACTTAGAGAGATCAAAAGGTCTCGATGAGTAAGATATATATCGAGTTTCAGGTTGGTTGTATTTTTTTTTTCCTCTTGCCAGACTGTCTGAAACTTATCTCAAGTATCATGGTAAAAAGAGAAGTGGCGGGTAGACATAAAAATGTAATAGATATATTTTGGGGATAGAATATGAACTGCTTTTCTAAATGCATATCAAAAGGAGAATTTATTCCAGTTGAGTAGGTTTAATGATATAATTTTACCACATTAAATCATAATTGCTCTGTAAAGGAAAATAGAAATGCATGCATTGCCACTGACTGCCGGGCTGTCCCCTTCCATCCAAAAGCATCCTCCCCAGTACCTGTTGCTGTCACCTTGGCTGACACCACAGCCTGTCTGTGGCTTTCCTTTGAAAATTTGGGGGAGGGGAAGGAAGGAAGACTAGTCTGAGAAATAAAAGAGTCTGCATCAAATATTTGCCATGGTTTTGCCAAAATCATTTCCTGCTTTTAAGCTGCCAAGCTGAAGCTTACATACAAATAGATGGCACCTCTGACTATCTGGAGCTTCATTTCTTAAAGTTAGATCATGTATCAAGATGATTGGGATACCTGAGTTAGTTAGGGACTATGTAATTTCCAGTGTTATGGATGTTGATAATCATTTAAGTAAATAGTCATGATTGCTTTTGTGGCTAAGTGATTTCTAATCTCATTGTATTCCCTTCTCTATACACACAAACACACAAGGAAGGGAAGAAATGATTGTATATTTGGGTAAAAACAGAATGAGAATCCCAGTCACACTTCTAGATTTAACAGAACCTGAATTTACATCATGAACTGAATTCATCGATTCAGTGGAGGCATAGCTCATCTATGAACTGACCACCTAAACTTGAGAGTATGAACTTCTCTGTCTCTTTTTTAAAATCACACTCTAAATAATGCTCAGCTTATCTGACTAATAAAAAGCATAATGTAGTTTTTAAGAACATTTTATTATCTTTTAAAAATATAATACTTGCTACCTAAATAGAATATATCATATTTCATTGAATCTTTTATAAGACCTTTAAGTTATATACTAGTAATAATCTAAAAGTGAAGCAAAGTCAGTTAATCCACAGTCCTTTCTTACTTATCTCTTTAAGAGGCATCCCAATATTGTTGATGTTAAAGGAAAAGAAAACCAGTGCACCTTATAAGCTCTTAAATATTTTATTCAATATGCTTGATAAGTTATAAAGCATAATATAGCAACCATTGCTGAATATCCTCACACCAAATCAATCCAAGACCCGTAACTTGCATTTCTTACCACAGCCCATGCACATAGGCGATCCTTCTCTTAAATTCTACGCTCGTTACTGCTTTGCTTTTCAAACATACTTAAGCTCTTATTCCTATTTACCTGTAAATAACCTCAAGAGTAGAGAGGCCATCCCTGCTCTCTCCCGCTGTAACTTTCAGTGTCTGACACAGAACCTGGCCCAGTGGATATTAACTCTTAATGACCAGGGGTATGATTGTCGGAGGCATGCCCACAGTGACTGTACCTTACAAGGTATCGTTCAGACACCACTGCCTCTAGGAAATCTCTGACAGCCTAACTGTCTGTCTGACTGGACACAAGCTTGCCTCCCTTTTGAACTGTCTCAGCAAATTTTCTTCATCACCAAAGCTGTACATATATTCCTTTCTCCTTTCAATTCTAGCTCTTTCTCCACCCCTGCCTTCCTGCCAGGTTGGCTTAGGTGGAATTCCTATTGTTGTGGTTTGGTGCCTGACGTAATGATAAAAGGTAGCATAGATGAAATAATATCTGGCACTTTACATCTATTCTCACCAAATTAACCTAAAAGAGGTCAGCAGTTATGACTATTCCCATTTCACAGATGAGGGAACTGAGATTTGTGAACATAAGCAGTAAACATCTGTCACATGAAGGAAGACAATGCTGTATCTACATTATTCTGCCTGAACATGCTTCATTTTTTCTCTGGAGCTCAAGCCTTTATGTTGCTCCTTGGGCATATTATTCAGAAATAAATGGGGGAAATTAAATGAAGTACATACAAGTTTTCTGAGTCTGGTTAGCAACTTTCTTATTGTTTGAGACATCTGTATTTTCTTTTATATTATTTACCTAATTTTCTACTGGACTTATTCCCTTACTGGTTTATATAGATTCTTATGTACCTTAATTTTTAGATCTTTTTCCTAATTTAACTATGATATGCACGTATTTACCCAGTGTTTCTGTGATACAATTTGGCATGCTGTTTTAGCCATATTCAATTTTAATATACGTTTATTTTTAGTGGTTTAGTTACAAATTCTGAGCTTTTTGTTATTATGCTCAGAAATGCATTCCTGCCTCTGAGATGACAAGAAAATTTCCAATTTTTAAAAAATATTAAATAATAAATTCAGATATCAATTTTTAAAAATATCTATTATCTGTATACACCACAAAGTTGTCAGGAATCTGAAGGTGGCATCTAAAATTGTCTTTTAATATACTTTGCCTTTCACATGTACAAGGATATTTCAAAATAAAAAATACATAAAATGAAAAATAAATTCATACATGACTAGGATCATAAAAGAAACTCCCTACCTTGGTGCACAATCACTTATTCATTCAGTTATTGACTCATCCTGTTTATTTAGTCGCTGTGGTATACAGAGATGATTTAGACTAGAAAATACTCCTGTTAAATTCAGTGAGGATTCCAGCAGTATGAACTGATGCATGTTTTCAAAGGATCCCTCAGGGTGTAGTACGGAGGAGAGATTTTTAGAGGGCAAAGAGGGAAGTAAGGAGAGACAGGTAGGGCAGTGATACCCACCTGTAGTAAACCCAGAATTTGGTCAGAAGAAGCAAGATTTAAAGCTGACTTCTGTGAAGTAGGCCCAGAGCACCATTGCTGCTGTGGAGATGCTGGCCAATTCAGGCGTCCAGATGAAATACTACTTTGAACCTGGAGCAGAGTGGGACTTTGTGTAGGGGACTATACACAGCAAAGCTGGACAGGTGGCAACCCTGCTTGCTTGGCGCCAGCAAGTGGAGCAGGCTTATGGATGATGGATGGCTTTACATTGTTCTGAACACAGTGCAGAGTGGGGGCAGCGGGGGATGACCCCTGGGGAGCTCAGAGAAGTCTCTGGGCTTTTCTTACACATTGTCTTCCCCTTAGTATCCAGCCAAGGTATTAATTCTGTGTTCCAGCCACATTTCCACCTAGAAATCTCACTATTGCCCCATATACTCTTGTCCATGGTCCTGGTATTTATATTTTTACACAGTTTAACCTGAAAGTGTGTGGACTTTTGGTGAAAATGAGACAATTAAAATAGTTTGCAAAGCATAGTGAAGGCTTTTTCTTTTTAAGGTGGAAAGAATGTGATGACATGCAATTTATTACTACGCTCCTCCCTACCTTGAATGTCCATGGACCTTTTCTGCTCAATCAGTGTTTTATTTTTTTGCACCTCATTTTATAACTGATTCTTCCCCTTGACTTCCCAGTCTTGGGAGACAACAGTATTTCTCTTAAAAACCCAGAGGGCGAATGGGTCCTCTGTTTGTGTAGGTTTGCCAAGACAATTCTCATGAAAAGGACTAGGATTGCTAAACCATTTTTTAATATAAGGAGGTCTGTGTTTGGGCATTGAAATTAATTTCCCTTATCTCACCATACAAATAGCCACCCTGGCTTTTTTGATTTATTATCCAGGATGGTTCAGCAGTACTAAAAACAGAGGACGGGAAGACATCACCTTTACATGGCATCATTAGTCACAGCATTAAAAGCATCACCCGAGTGGGGTGCTTTGCACAAGCGCCTGCCATACCATGAGAACACCCTGTTTTTGTCCTGTGTGCCAGAGACATTGGGCCCGGTCATGAATTCCAGGCTTCATTTTTTAATTCTTAATAAGTCACCCCCACCCTAAAATCCTTCTTGTCTTTCCTCCCTAACATATTGTACAGGAGCTTTCTAGATTGCACATATAATCCCTGACTAGAGACAAAGTACTGACTTGGAGAAAAAAAAAATATTATTTTTATTTACTTTTAGATTTTTTAAATATTGGAATATAGTTGATTTGCAATGTTAGTTTCAGGTGTACAGCAAAGTGCAATTAAATTCTATGTATTTCTTTTTATGCATATGTCTGTATCTTTCTCAGATTCTTTTCCCATATAGATTATTAGAGAGTACTGAGTATAGTTCCTGTGCTGCACAGTAGGTCCTTGTTGATTATCTACTCTGCATATAGTCATGTGTGTATGTTAATCCCAACGTCTTAATTTATCCCACCCTCTCACCTTTTCCCTTTGGTAGCCATACATTTGTTTTCTAAGTCTGTATCTGTTTTTCAAATAAGCTCATTTGTGTCGTTTTTTAGATTCCACGTATACGTGATGTCATATGAGACTTGTCTTTCTATGACTTCATTTGCTATGATAATCTCTAGGTTCATCTATGTTGCCGCAAATGACACTGTTTCATCATTTTTCATGGCTGAGCAATATTCCATTGTGTAAATGTACCACATCTTCTTTATCCATTCATTTGTTGGTGGACATTTGGGTTGCTTTCAAGTCTTGGCTGTTGTAAATAGCGCTCCAGTGGACATTGGAGTGAGTAAAAGAAGCTTATCTCAAAAGATTGTATGCTTTATGATTCCATGTATATGACTTTCCTGAAAAGGCAAAATTACAGTGATGGGGAATAGATGAGTGATGGCTAAGGGTTAGGGACGGTAGGAGGGTGTGAATATGAATGGAAGTACAAGGAAGCTTGGAGGGTAATGGAGCTATTCTGTATCCTGATCATGGTATGAATGTATACCTGTGTTAAAGTTCATGGTACTGTACACCTCCCACACCCCAAGAGTCAGTTTCACTATTTGGTAACTTAGAAAGAAACCTGCACCCCAGCTTCTGCACATGATCTGCAAGTTGCAGCAGCTGTCTCATTTCAGCCGACTGCTTCTGGCATTCCGGCCCCTCCTGTCAGGTCCTGTGCACTCAGGTCACTTGTCTTCTCTCCGCCTGGGAATCTCTCCCACCTCACCTGGGTGCTGGGATCCGTTGCTGCCCCGCTGTGGGGACCCAGCACCTGCCCTGGGTGAGTCGCCTCTGCACACCTGCCCCTGGCTCTTCGTAGGGGCTGCCCTACCCCCCTCAGGGTGACTTCAGGAGAGTGATTTTATTGTCTACTCCCCAGCCCTCCTGGGAAGGTGGCGAGTAGGCAGTGAGGGAGAGAAGGAAGTCAGTGCCTTGCACTCACAGGCGAGGTCAGCCTTTATTTTTGCTTTACTTGTGTCTTTTTCCTGGCTGTGCTGGCCTCTGACCCCCTGGCTGAAATTCCTTACCTCCTTTTGCTCTTTCAGCAGGGGAATCCTCTTTTCTGGCTTTGCCCAAACTACTTGTTGAAAAGCAATAAATCATGGTTTTAAAGACCTTGATAGTCTCTTTTTTCCCTTTGAACAAATGTAAAATTATGTGGAAAATCATGACTGCAGAGGGGTTTTCTCACTTTTTCCTCAGAGATTAGATGGGTTTTATAGTGTACCATGAAAAGGCATTAATAGTAAAATTCTTATTATGGATATATTTTTGCATATTAGGTTGGCCAAAAGTTCATTCAGGGTTTTCCATAACATCTTACAGAAAACCCAGAGTAAACTTTTTGGCCAACCCAGTATTTCCTGAGCCCCATCCTCCAAATTTTTCCAAATTCCCTTGGGGAAAGAACAGACTTTTAGGGGGAAGAAAAGTCATTTCTATTCTGGAATCCATAGCATTAGTGGTAATAATAACACAGCAGTCTTTCTGTGGTGCCTACTGTAAGTGCCAGACGCTGTCCTAAGAACAGTTTATATATTATTTCACTTACTCCTCATGGCAGCCCTGGAAGGTAGTAGTGCCGTAACTTCCCTTCATAACTTTCCCTGTGTTGTGAGAACCACAGCACAGCCCAGGCGGTTCCATCAGGGTCGGGAAGCTGGGGTTTGAACCCAGGCTCCACCTTCCAGATGACTGTGGAGCAGATGGAGGAAGGAAGATGGGAGACCTGGTTTTCCTCCCCAGGGCCCCAGGCTGACCTCTCTTTCCTTCTCTCCTGGAAGGTATCTCCACCCCTTTGCATGTTCTGTAAGATGCTCCAGAATGGTTTGGGATGTTCCTGTTCTTGTTCATCCAAAGATGATTCCACATTTGTCTCTCGATCAGTATTAACGCAGATCTTTGGAATAATTGGAAAAGCGAGCTAAAAATCAAAAGACTCACGAAAGCAGTTACCAAACTCACATCATATCTTGAATTGTGCTTTTACAGCTTTCAAAGTCCTCAACTCTGTGTGATGCCCCTCATCATTTCCCATTATCATCATCTCTTTTTACAGGAGTGGAAGGTGAGGCCCACAGGGAAGTGAGTGGCTTGTCCTAGTTCACCACATTGATCCTTTTAGGACTGGAAAGCAAGCTCAGTTTTTCCCTTCTATCCGCCTTCTCCCATCCTCTTTTCCATTTAAGTTCTTATTCTTTGAATAAGAGAAACTGTTCCATTTACTTAAGATACAGGCAATGTAATTGCATCTTTTTCCTACATATACTGATTTTCTTTTGCTGTATAAACTCATTACCGTGAACGTAGCAGCTTAAGACATCCATTTATTGCTCTCAGTTTTGTAGGCCACAGGTCCAGACATAGAGCTGGTGGCTTCTGGGCTCAGAGCATTAGGAGGTTCAGTGTGTCAGAGGGGTTACCCAGACTGAGTTCTTGTCTGGAGGCTCTGGAGAATAATCTGCTTCTTAGCTCTGTCAGGCTTTTGGTAAAATTCAGTTCATTGGGGTTATAGGACTGAGATCCTCATTTCCTTGCTATCAGTCAGCCAGGGGCCACTCTTGACTTCTAAAGGCTACCCACAGTTCCATGTGATCGCCTCTGACAGCGCTGGTACATCACATCTTTCCTGACTCTTGAATGTTGAACTTTCTCTGTTTCTCATCCCTAAACCCTAATATAAACTGCAGAATATGAAGTCCATATGATTCTTTCTGCTCAAATTATCTCCCTCTCCTAAGGTCAGCTGATTTTGGACCACAATTACAGCTGCAAAATCCTTCAGATTAATACCTTGATAGTCTTTGCTTGAATATCAAACAAAGGGTAGGGATGTGGAAGGTCATCTTAGAAGTCTGCCTATCACCAATGCATTACAGCGTTAAAAAGAGGTAAAGACAGGAAGAAGGGCTAACTCTAACCTCTGTTTTTCAGTAGTAATTACTGCCAACCTGATGCATTTTGTATTTATTAGGCCATGTGATTAAAAGCATATTCATAATCTGTGTAAGCTTTTTGTCTTAAAAGAACTGAAAAATAGATGAGGTGGGCATAATGTTTTTGAACAGCACAATTAACTGTTACTATTTGGTACGTTTTTAGCATTGTTTTGGCATTTTTAGCATTGTTTCAACCTGTTCTTTTTCTCAGCCTCTGTGGCCCAGCTCCTTGAACTTTTTCCCTCCGCTCCTTGTTGTCTCCTTGCAAGTCTTACCTTAAGTATCACCTCCTTGTGGACAAATTTCCTGATGGCCTTTCCTAGCAGGTGAAGAAGGACAAGTCCATGAAATTGTTTTATTCAGGCTTCCTTTGTAATGACTCTAATCACTTCCGGATTTGTGGATTGCCAATATCTTATCTGTTTCTCATAGACTGTAAACCTTGCAAGGGGAACCTTCATAGGCCTGGTGCCCAGACTATGCTTGTTCAGAGGAAGCATCGAAAATGATGTGTAAATGGAAGGTTTTATAGAAAAGGTATTATAACATTTGTTTAGAAAAGTTGCTAGAGTAGTGAACCAAGTTAATCATGAGGTCACTGCTAAAGCATTTGTTGTTTGAAAAGCACCCAAATGAGTGTCATAAAGATCTTGAAAGAGGGGAGATTCTGAGGAATGGTGGTGCCAAAGAGGAACAGTTTCCATATTGTCCTTTGAAATAGGCAGCGCCACTGGTCAGGAGGTGAGTGAGGTGTCTTTAGATCACAAACCACTTGATGTTTGGAGCACCGGTTGCTGCTAAGTTTTAATGCCTAAAGCCGGAGGACTCTTTCCTCCCGGCTCACCTTTGAACAGCTCCTCTCTCTGATTTTCTCCTAAGCTACACCTTCACCTTCACCTCCAAGCAGTCCTCCACCCACTTGACCTTGGGCAAGTTAGCCTCCTTGAGCCCTATTTACCTCCTCTGGAAAATGAGTACAATAATTCGCACCTTGAAAGGTCATTGGAAGGACAGAAGGGCAGTGAATGCAAACGCTTGACTCACACTGAGATTAATAAATGTTATTTCCATTATTAGACTCTGCATATCTGACAGGGAATTGAAGTGCTCATCTTAACAACTGATTTTTGGAAATTGTTATAAAAGAAAAGGTTATGGTAGATGGTAGGGTCATTAGAGAAATAGTCTTCTTACTTGATTTTTATCATTATTTACTAACTAAAGACTACCTAGATTGAAATCAGTGTATTTTACACTGATTTTTAGGATAGTACAACTATCCTAACAGCACAATTTATCTACCTTTTTCTTTTCCCCTCTTGATGATTCAGGAGTCACTCCAGAGCCTTTGTACTCCTGTGGGTCTTTATTTTGAACTCCAGTTAGCATTTTATTATAGCCCTGTAGAAGTACTGGTCACTAGCAAGTTCTGAAAAGCAACTTGTGTCTGTATGTTCACTTCCTCTCATTCCTTAATATAAGATTAAAAAAAAAAAAATCATGCGTTGCACCAAACACAGACTGGCTTCCTCCGCCCAAGGCCTTCCCAGGTGCTCCCCTCTTTGGTGGCAAGGACTCTGCTACTCCAGCTTATTGCTGGGAAGTGAGAGAGCTAGAGCAGTAGTAGTATCCTTGGAGCCTAGAAAGTGTGGGTAGTGGGCCTTCAAAGAGCGCGTTTGCCATAAAGTACCAGAAGTTGTTCAGAATCAGTCAAGCTCTTCTCACATTTCCGAGGAGACTATTTTAGGGAGCCACAAGAGCAGAATAGATCAATTTACATTTCTTCTTCTTCACCACTGCAAAAGCACTTATTTGATGAATTCTCAGGGCCGGTTAGACAGTCTCAGCAAATACAGTGATGGGAGCATAGAGCCAGCGTCTGTTTTGTTTATTATGGGGATGGTTTCTACACTGAAAGCTGCAATCCTATTTTTTCATTTATTTTGCCTGCCTTTTAATTCCCTGAGTGTGATTTAGAGGGGTCCATGCGTCATTTTGTTGCAGTGGCGTTGGAAGTCTGTATTTCTGATTTAATTCCTGCAGTGTGAATTCAGAGCAGAGGGCCGGGAGACTCCTGTGCCCCAAATTAGCTGGGAGAACTTGGACAGTTGGCTCAACATCTCTATGTAGGGCCCAATTTCCTCTCCGGTAAAATGGGACTGTTCGCTTCTTATCAGGGGGTATAATATAATAATAAAAGGAAATGCCCTGCAGATGTGAAAAAAAATAATTTAAACACCATGCACCTTTCATTTTTATTTTTAATCTGAAATTAACATGCAAAATCAGGATGCTGCCATTTTCAAAGTTGTTAGCCTGCATTCATCATATTTCTAGGTGAAGTATCTGAAAGTGATTATAGGTAATAAATATCTTTTTTTTAAAAACTTATTGCAGAGGCAGTTTTTCCACTGTTAATGAGGGTAATTTGACTTGGTTGAAGGATTGCAGTTCTTAAGAATTAATGCAGTAATCCAATTCAAAGATTTAAAGAGATCTAAGATTTTTCACAGGTCGCGTGCTAGTGAATGTGCTGCTCTCACATAGCAGCTAATGGACTTGAACGCCAGTCTGTCATTTACTCTTCCCTCCCCAAGAGCAGCTATGCCCTTGGTGGTGAGTCTACTCTCCAGGCATTGCAGGTTATTTAGAAGTGTGGTGTATTTGTAACACTTTTGAGAGATAGTATCCTATTTCTCTCAGCCTCTAATTACTATAAAACTGGGGTTATCTTTCTTAATTACACGTTTGCATCCTAATCTGCTAAGGTCTGAGGAATATCAGACTCAGAGGAGCTGCCTTCTCGCCTTTCTTTTTCAGAGAAAGGCCTTTTATTTTGTTTTGTGTTTTCAGTGTATTCTTAAAAGCTAATTCCTGTATCATTGTATTTGTACCTATAGGTTAATTCACGTGAAGACAAAGGTTACCATACATGGTATTCCTAACTTTCCATTTTTGATAATGAGGTATTAAGAACAGCTAACAATATTTTGTAAAGCCTTATTTGTAAAGGATGGTAGAAATGTTCTTCTTTCCCAATTTTATTATGTTTTCTAAATTTGAAAAAAATCCCATTTTGAAGCAATGAGAAGTCTGTTCTTCTCTTTCCATGTGTGTGTGCACTCAGGAACCTTTGTTCCTTAATTAGGAAAAGAACTAGAGCTCATTAATTGTGGTTCCAAGTGATGTCTGCTCGATTGGTAGGGCACTGATCCACTACAAAGAAAGATCTAGTCTAGATCTGAGAGGCTACCAGCATTTCTGAGAACCAGTGAAAGACAAATAAGCAGCAGAGGGTCCTTGTATGGTCGACTTCACATCTTGGCCTGTCCTTAAGGGCCTGGCTAGCTGCTCATCAGTTTTAAAGCCACAGAAATTTATGTACTCACAGAAGGGGGCAAAGGTAGAAGGTGCAACATAGGTAGAAATATAGAACTTTGCCTCCGTTTAAAACCTGTGATCTTTAAAAAAAAAGGGGGAAAAAGAAGTCAAGAATCTCTTTTCAATTTTTGATACTTAGAGGACCTCATCTAGATGCCTGTAGATGTTATTGAAAGTGAATGAATTGCTGGCAAACATGATAGAATACAGATATCCTAATGTTTTCCAGGCTGATTTTCATTGCTGGCATGAGCACAGGAGGCATTGCAAGGGTTTTGAAAGCTAAAACTCCCAAACTGAATTGGCAAATCCTTAGGCCTGCATCTTTGTCATCAAAGAGAGCCCTAATTTCTATGACAAGAACAGACACTTCCCCAGCCTCCAAGACAGCTAATGCATCTGCATGTTCCCAGAAATATGAGCAGTACAAACGGTGGATGCATCTCACTCGTCAGGATCTGGGTTCCAGAAACAGGGAGGTGAGCAACTTGAGTGGAAACTCTCTGACCACGTCAGTGATGTTGTCCTGTGGGTTGGCTGGCCTGGTGAGGGAAGGCTGAAATGAAGGATGAGAAGAAGAAAGCCAAATGTCAGTTTGGAAACCATACAATGGAAATTTGCACCTAATTTGAGGGACAGTTGGCCTCTCTTCCAGAAGATTCTGTCCAATCAGATGGCTACCATCCCTGCCAGAGGATAAACTGCCTTTACCCTTTCATGTTGATGGAGATATCATTAGCAAAGGGAGCACTTCATAAAGGTGGCAGAGATCTGGCAAGTAAAGGCATGATACCATTTCCCTGTGCTGATAATGGTGTGGGTCAGAAACAGTGAATGTGGAAACAAATATTTCCCTGAAATGTTCTACCATTTAAAGAGACATGTCCAGCTAGCAGACATGTCTCTCTATATCTTTACATAATAATAATACATATTTTTATATAATTTATATATATATATATTTCTCCATCAGTAATCTTTTTTACTTTGTATTTCTCAGAGAAAGAAAAATAGATTTTAAAATGTAAAAACCAGTTCTTCAATTGACGATGCAAAAATCTCATTGCAGTATTTATTCCAAACCTGCTCTCATAATGTTCAGTCAAGGAGAAAACAGCAAAAAACAGTTGTTGATGGACTTAGCACAGAACTGGATTAAATAAGCATTAGTCTACTGAAGCTGATTACAGGAATATGAAAATGCAGTATCTTAATGGTACATATTTTTATGTGGCAGCTCAGTTGCCTTTCATTTTGCAGCTAATATGTCTATTCTTATGAGTCATTTACTTCTTTAATTACCTTTTGCAGGCAAGGCACCATGGTATATTAATGTGAATGATTTTTACTGCCAGTTTATCATACAATGCCCCAGAAGTTGAAAGGCGTAATTGACTTGGAAGAACAGCTCATGAAGGAAACAATATTTAGTTGACAGTTTTCCTTGTACTCTCTGTTGACGTTTATGAGTTTACACTATGCTAAAGGAGTAATAAACACAATTTTCTTTCAATAACAGGAAAGGGTAGCTTCTCAAATACATTTGTGGAAAAACACATTTGTTCATTTCTTGAATAATATGGAAATAACACATTTCCAGTGATAAGACCTCTCAGATTGCCAATTGAATTAAACCTTTGAAGGTGCATTTATAACCTGTCTCAGAGCATTAGGAGATATTAGGGTTCATGTGATTGAATCGATTTAATGAATATTTAAATTATAGACAGATTTGGATAAATCATATTTAAATCTGGGTGTTAGAGGAAGACTATTTGACCTCATCCTCCCAATTTCTAGAGGGAAACAAAGTGGGAAGGGAGCTGGGGAACTGTCTGGAGGAAGATTTTCTTTCACCCAAAGCAAGGGGCAGTCTGACAGTACATTTTAGGGGAAAGAAAAGGGGGCCCGTCAGTACAACTCCTTATAAGGTCTGGGCTTTGAATAGTTAAACTCAAGACCTGGGTGGGTTGCTGCTGTTCTGGGGTGGTGGTGCCTTGAGTTGATGGGGCCAGTGAGTAAGTGCTCTTGTTTTTAACCATCATTTCCAATGTCCCCTGGGCCCTCCACTGGCTCGCTGGCTTTGGGTAGGCCCTGGTTTGGCACATCGGTTTTGAGGGAGTTAAACTTTTCACAGTTTTCTGGATTGTTTGCAGTTCAGTCCTGTGCAGCATAATGAAAGTTTTCTAGCCATCTGTTGTTAAGCTGGCGGAGAGCAAGGCCAGTATATCCAAACAAAGTTCTGGCCTGCTGTAAACGGAACCTGTCGGTTTAGCATAGCTTTCCTGACCCCTCCAGCGAACGGGGCAGCCCTTGGTACCAGGCACTCACTACATGGAGCTTTCAAAGGGAACTATTTTCGGGGTGGGGGTGAGGGCCTGTTTACTTTTCCCTCCAAGTTCCTCTCACTGGCTTGGACTAGTTTATACTTAATCTTTAAATGGATAAATGGTTACTTGTGCCCCCTCCTTTTTTGGAGAAGGAAGAATTCAGTCTTAACAGGAGATTGTACCTTTTAGAACAAGGTGTGAGTGTCTACAATGTGTGTGTCAGGCACCAGCAATTTAAAAGGGTGTTCTTTGTGTACACCCGTGGCAGATTCATGTTGATGTGTGGCAAAACCAATACAATATTGTAAAGTGAAAAAATAAAAAGGATGAACAACCAAAAATAAAATAAAAATAGAAGGGTGTTCTACCCAGTAGTTCCGTTTCACCATTTTGTCTTGCAGGATTTGGGACAAATAGTCCAGGCGATACAAGCTCCTATATTTATTACTTAGGTTATATAACTAAAAGTGTTTCATAACTTTAAAAGGACTCCCACCCTCCCCTTTCTTCCTCATTTTATCTTTATTATTAGAAGTTTAATACACAGCATAACTTAGAGAATAGCCATTTGAATGTGCTCCTGGCTCTGTGGGGTGTTCCCTATCCTCTGTTCTTATTTACAAGGTATATTATGTATGTATGGCTTTTAATTGCCCAGCTTAACCTTAAAATTGTTCCACTGTTTTGTGTTGTTCTGTAATACGTTTAATTCTTACTTCCTGTTTCACAGTTTGCTTGGCTCTGTATGAAACATTCCTGCCCATTCAGATCCTTGATGTACATATATGTCTGTCTCCACACCGGTCTAAACCTACCCCTAACTTCTGTGGGTTTCCTCTTGTCAATGACACCTCATAGGTGCTGCTGTGTTTTTATCTTGGTCTTGCTGCAGTGCATTTCCTGTCCGGCATTGGTTACATTTGTGCTCTGGTAAGAGAGGGCTCTGGGGAGCCATTGTCAAACCTCTGTATCCATCTCAGTTGATTAAAATATCCAGGGAGAATGGCCACTGTCCCTGAATGACTATGTCAGCCACTCCCCTGGCTGCCTTCGCCCCTCTGGATGAGAAGCAGACCACAGCCCAACGTAGTAGTTACAAAGAAGAAAGGTACCGAAAGGATGCACATTTGTCTAAAGCACCAACAGGAGGGGGTTTGGATTCAACTTTAACTGCAGTCCAGGAATGTACATGGGTCAGGGATACCATAAATGGCGGTGGGGGGCAGAGGGAGAGCAGAGGAGCCAAAGGGATAAGATAGGCGATACAAGACTTCTCCTTTAAGGGACCAAGAGTTTTGCAAGAGCGAAAAATATTCAATTTAAAATTTAAATGAATGCACTTACTTGGAAATACCATACAGTCATAATCTGTTTGTAAGGTGACTGACATATAAAGTGCTTTTTTGTTTTAAGGTAAAAAAAAAAATGTATTCGGGGTAGAGTTTCGGGTGTAAATGTCAGGTGCAACGTAACGTGTGTTCAAGAGTCAAGCAAATAACCTTGGCATTTAGGACACTGCCTTTTAGAACATGAAATTGTTTTTTGTTGTGTGTTCTTTTCTCTTTTTTCAAAGGAGGACTACATTAAGGGGTCACCTATTAGCTGTGTTTTTGCTGTCTTAAACTCAGCCCTTCTGTCTATTAAAATCAAACCACTGTGTAAACATTCCAGTGTTGTTCTTGGTCTCTACAATGGCCACGGGGATCAGGTTTCACCTGCCTGCACATCTTCAAGCAATTAGAGCAATTAGCGTGAAGCCATTTCACATTCAAGGATTCAAGGTCTACGGTGACATTCAAGTCCAGGAGAAGTCTGAAAGGGAGAGAGAGGAAGCGGCCCAGAGCATGGCTACTCTTCCATGGCCCTAAGCAGACAATTTCTCTTTTAAAAATGGTAACTCTTTAATGATATTGTTATGAGGTTTTTAAAGGACAGCTCAAAAGTTGTTTATATCAAAAAACCCCAACAGTCATTTAATTATACTAATGAAGGTCTTTATACATGGCAGATTTTTTAAAAAGACCTTTAATGGTCGTGAGAAATGAAGTGTTCCTGCTCCTTGCATCACCGTGGGGGTGACAGCATTCTTTGCAGAGGAAAGATGCATTTTATAATATATAAAGGAATTTGCATTGCACTTTACGTGGTAAACCTCCCAGTTTGGGGAAGGGAACCATTATAGCTACGTCGAATATTTAGTTGGCAGACTTCTGGTGAGTAAGTATTAAAAGCAACTTTTTTTTTTTTTTCTTTAACGCTTGGAGAATAGTGGCAACTTTCACATCTCGAACTAGTACAGTTTAAAGACAAATGACCAACTTAGCACATCAGACAGCTGTGTAAGCATGACCGAAGGTGCCTTTTAACAAAATCAGCTCAGAATCTGGGAGGATTTTTGTTGTGTTTGTTTGTTTTGTTTGTTTTTCGAATGTGTAGCTTAGTTACCCAGGCATCTTGTTTGCATGAGGCAAACCCTAAACTGATTATAGCTTTTTAAATTGGTTAGTAGATTTTTAAATCCACATTGCACTGTTGGGTGATTATGCAGAGATGAGAGGAGGGGCTAATTTTCAAAATCCATGGGTGCTGCAGAAAAGATCTGGCTCTGTACTCCCTGGAGGTGTTTGTAATCAGGAGTAACCGCAGGCTAAATTATAATTTGGAATTCTGTTGCCCTTTAACCTGATGCTGCCTGTTCACATTCAGTGTTTGTTAACAAACAGCTCTAAGCACAAAATTGTTGGGAGAATTACTTTTTCATTATATGCACTGACTTTAATTAGAATAAGCGGCTTATTTTTAAAAGAAATAATTGTGTGCCTCTAAGAAAGTTCTTGCCATAATTCCTTTATGAAATTGCCTTAGTTGACTTCAAAGCGAGTAGGTGTTGAACAGTTCTCTATCCATCACCCTGAACACATCTATCTGTGTGACGGAGTCTGGAGCATTCCTATTCATTCGGTAATGAGCCATTTTTAGGTAACCAGACTGCTTAGAGGTCTCTCACAGGGCTCAAAGCAGTAGAGCTCTTCTGTTGAGGGCTGGCTTTCCTGGCGCCCAGGCTGTGTGCCTTTTGAAACTGTATTACAGATCAGATGCAGATGACGCTAGTATCATGCAGCATGCTGGACACTGAGCAAGGTGAAGGTCTATTTCCCTTGCCCCTTGGAAATGGATTGCTAGGAAGTCATTTGCAGCATTTGTAACTAGACTGGCTGAGTTAAACGGGAACATTTGAATTGGACACTCCACCCCTTCTAAAAGTGGAGAGGCAGGCATCTAAGAGCTGCAGGGCCAGAAGGGAGGTAAGGCAGTAAACCAGATCCCCCCCCCCTTTTTTTTTCCTCCTAGCCTTATCCTCTGTTTCTCTGATCTGCCTTTTGAACTGTTTCTGTGGCTGATCAGTTCCACCTAATATGCCTCTTGATTTCTGCTATTGTAATACTCAGGCGACATGCTGTTCTCTTGGTTTTTATAAGCTTTAGATGCGTCTGCCTGTCATATTCTGGCGGTTTATCTTCAGCGTCTGGATTTGCTTTCAGACTTGAATGTCTATCAAGCTGCCGTTGCTTTGAATGTGAGATCAAAAGAAGATGAATTCCAGTAAAAATTTCCTTCTATGAAGAAAAGATTGGGGCCTATGTAAACATCCCACTGACAGTTCCCAGTGAGTTATTTTCGCCGAGTATTAGCACCTGGATGACAGACAGTCCAGCATTCCAGGCTCAGTAACGAATCGGTTGCTTCCATGGCAGAGCAACATTGCCACAACAGCAGTGCATTTTTAGAAGGGATCCTTTTTCTTCCTCTTCCCCCTCCCCCTTGTCTTTCCCTTCTTTTTTATTTTTTTTTCTTCCTTTGAATATGGCTGTTCAACTCTTCATCCTATTTTTCAAGCTGACTTCTCTGCCTTCAGCAGTTTACTTTTCTTCACAATATCTGTCAAGTTACTCAGGTGACGGAAGACAGGACTTTGATAATTAGTTTGGGGAGGGTTCCAGAGTGTTCATGTAGACAAACCAGGCATCTGGAGATAAACAGGTAGTTGGGCTGATTGCAGAGAAAAGGAAAAGCAGCAAAAGCAAGCTCAAGGGCATGTCCCTGGAATGCAGGCGATGTGTTCTTTAAAAATACATGTGACAAAATCCTCTAAAGTCTGCAGAATCTGAATTTTCTTTCTTCCTTTTTTCTTCCTCCCCTTTGAGGCATCCTGCCTATGTTAATGTCACCACAAAAATATCTCATGAGCAGGTTTTCCAAAACCCCTGTTGCTGTGTGTTTGTCTGGGTGAATGAGCTGTGTTTGGCTAGGGCTTGGACTAGCCAGGGCGCAATTCTGATGCTCTGTCCATGCTTGCAGACCTGGAGTGATTTAGATACAGTGTAGCCTGAATAGATTTCTTTAAGTGCTAAATGCAACTTTGAAAATTACCTGCAAGCTCCAACTGATCTTTCAACTTTGAAAGTGAAGAATTACTTGAGGAATTCTTGCGGTTTCTTTGTCATTTAGTGAGAGCGCGGGCAGCTACTGTGGAGGCAAGCGTCCCTGAGGTTGCCTACAAAGGGCAATGTTCCAGTGTGTTTTCTCCTCGAGTGTACTTCAGCCGCACAGGACTTCCTGTTTATTCAAACATCTTTTTTACCACTCGGCAACCCCCGCTTCACAGAAACAGCCAGAACCATCGACAGCAAGAAGACGGAAATCCAGAGGCAGACAGTGCGAGCTCTTTCGGTCAAACTCTTCATTTTCTCTGTAAGTGTCCAGAGGAAAAGGAAAGGAAAAAAAAAAAACGGAACCTTTTGCTGGGTGAAACTTTTAAAAGTAGGGATCCACTCCTGCACGGACATTCTCTGAAGGGCAAAATTAGATGATCCAACTTGTTTACTGTTCTTCACCCCCACCCCACCCCACCCCCCGCCCCCCATCAAAGCCGATTTTCTTTTTAGAGCCTTGAGAGGACGGGTTCTTTCTAACTCCTTAGTGATTCAGTCTTGCTTTCAAATGCGTCGGGTAGTCTCAGCTAGGTCAGCAGCCGCGGGTTGTCAGGACCAGTTTAGAGGCTTGAACGGAGATTAGAACCTTGCTCTGCTTATTTGTGATGGCGTTTTGTGTCGCCTTCTTTTCCTTCCTGTTAGCACCAGGAGTCGGGGGTGGGGTATGGGGATGGTGCCTTGGTAGTTCTGTGTCTGCCGGATTGTCCTCGGTGCATGCATCGTGACCCCGTCGTCGTCGATGCATCGGTCTTGATAATATTTGTACCAATTTCATGCCAATAAAAGTCAGACTGCTGAAACAAGCACGGTCATTATCTCATTCATATTACTATTGTTTAAACGGAGTGAACTGCGAAAAGGAAAGAGAAAGCCCGCCTCACTTTCTGAGATGGTTGTTAACTTTGATGTGGGAAGGGTCTTTTCAGAATGCTCATCGTGGATAATTAGGATGGCAGGGAGAGCCCTTGGACCCGGGCTGCTGCTTCTCTCTGTGCCTAAGAGCCATGTGGTCGCTCCTGGGTCCTTTCTCTTGAAATGACTTTTTCAACACATGGTTTGTCTTTTTTTTTTTTTTTAAAGGTTCCACCTTTTCCTGTCTGCTGTGAACATCCCTTGGGTTCCCCTCCCCTCTCCCCACACCCTCCCCCAACCCTGACCCCCTACTTCAGTATAATTCGTAAGCCAGGTGCTATTTTTTTTTTTTTTTTTTTACTATGTACTGGTCAGGGAATAGACAGGAAGTAGAAAATTAGCTCTTTTGATCTGAAGGGAATTGTTACTACTCTAAACCTTGTTTGTTAGTCCCCAGACTAAATATACTTAAATTTTAACCTCTAAATCAGCCATCTATTAGAACAGGAAAAAAGTAGGCTCTGCCATTGTCCCCTACCTCTCAAGGAAGAAACGTTTCAATATATAAAATAAGTAAGTGCATGTGTGTGTGTATGTGTATGGCTCTTGCTAGGCTGACTTTTTCATGTTCAGAAGTTGTTCTACTTTGTGAGGGAAAAAAAATATGTTTGAGACTGCCTTAAGGACAATTTGTATAACAGTAGGAGTAATTGCAGGGAAAATGGAAAGAGTGACTGGAGATATTTACTCAGATGTTAGTGTAGGTGTGGGGGCCGAAAACCCAGTGTGGGAACAGTGGGCTGCTTTTCTTGGTATCGCAGTCTATTTGATGACCATCAAATTTCCCAGCTCGCTGGTTTTGTTTTTTCTGGATGGCATGTTTGATTATTTATCAGAAGGGGAAGGGAGTAGCTGAAGCAAATAAACATGTGACCAAGTTCTGTTTTGTTTTCCACTCAGAAAGCCGTGCCCTTTAACAGACATACAGAAAAGAATAAATGCATTGTTTTATGATAAAAGGAAATTATATGTGTCATTTTCTTTTTTTTTTTTAAGGCAACCAAGTTAACCCTTAAGACTCAGGAGCCTGCATGCCTTCTGAGAGTCTGCCCAGCTGTTACTGAGAATTAATCTATTGCGGTGGATGATTTTATGGCTCAGGATTTCCCAGGATTAGTTGTTCTGTAGTTTGGCTTTTCTAGATGCTTTCCTTAGTTATGCCTGCCTCAGTAGCTCTGTTTTTATGATGTGTGTGAGTGAGAGAGATAGAGTGTGTTTGTGTGTGTGTGTGTTTTAAATAACGATGCCATTGGGGTAAATCAGCAGTTCTTACAGTTTTGTTGAAGGCTATATTATGACTTTCCATTGAAACATAAACAGCTCAGTTAAAGGAAAATAACCAGAGTTTCTGTAACCAATGAGCAGCAACATTTTATTAGTGGCCAACTTTTGCTTCTCTCTTAAAGTGTGTCAGGCAGGTGGTATCCTTCAAAGAGTCTGCTTGTAGGTTTCGAAGATACCCTCAAAACATCTTTCCGTCTTTACTGTGATGACCTGCAGGGCTGTTGGTTGTCTCAGATCAAGTCCTCTAGAGACCTTGGGAAGGTCTCGAGTCTACATGAAATGTAGATTTTTTTAAACAAGCAAACCAAAAAAAAAAAAAAAGTTTTCTCTTTGTTTTCATCTTCTGGCAGGGCTTGCATCAGTGCCTGGCGACATTCTTTATACATAGGCACGCACTGACCTACATGTACATGCACAGACGGGCACGTTTTGTAATAACTGCAGCGTGATTTTGTGCAGGGGCTGCCCCCTGTGTCCACACCCTGAACAAATGATGATCCTAGCATAGTGCCTGGCCTGGTCATATCCAGCCCTTATAAACCACAGCTGAAAATCTGTTTTGTTGCCTATACTGTCTTGGAATGTGAATTGGAAATATGAACACAGAGGGATTCCCTCTCCATTGACTATATAAGGGAACAATGCAGTCAACCGTCAAACACAGTGTAGCTTCCATCAGGATCGCCCTGCGTGTGTGTGCCTGGGAGGTGGCTTCATGCTGGAGAGGACAACCATAGAAGCGCTAACCTTTCCACTGCCTCTCTCCGTCACCTTGGGCGACTCTCCGAAAGGCACTTGAGTTGGATCATCATACTTTGTACTTATACAGGGCCTTTTGTCTGTACAAATCAAAGTGCCTGACTAATGCTAACTCATTAATACTCGGAACACCCTTGGGACATAGGTAGGCTGTGAAGATGATCCCACTTTTGAGGTGGGAAGACGTCCTCTTGTTAAAATAGTTTATAATTTCCGGGTGTGTCTGTATTTCATGGTCAGGGATGATCTAGATGCCATGAGGAACATTTTTCCTGTGACATACTCAGCCCTGACCACAGGCAGTCTCATGAGAAAGTATTTTGCCATGAAGAAACTGGACTGGAAAATAAATCCTAGTGCATGGTGTTGATGGAGATGGAAGGGAGGAACTGCTGGAGAGTAATCTGCTGACTTTTAATCTCTTCAGCATCAAAGTTAGGAGTTTTTTGGGGGATACCGATTGGGCTAAAAATTTGATTTTTGTTTTGTTTTGCTTTAACTCAACGTGATGTTGGCAGTTTAACTTCCACAAAAATCAAGTTAGTTGGTTCTTTGCAAAAAAAACAGACAGTGCTCATTGGCTGTGCAAAGTGAGAAGTTGCTCTGTGGTTATGGACTTGGGGGCAAAAGACTTGAAAGGTTCTGTTAACCCTCAGTGTTGCTGTATGATTCTTGAATTCTCGTGTGTCTTGAGTTCCTCCCTATGGTTACTACTTAACAGAATAAAAATTAGTCACATGCCATCTGCAGTTTTAAGTCTACATTAAGACCTTTTCTGGAAGGTTTCTAGAATAGGGTAGGGGTAGAATTTAGGTTGTTTGGTTCCCAGAACTATTTGTTTGTTGGAAGCTGAACATAGAAATTAAGTTTGAAAAATCTCCATTCAAAGTATGTTTTTAATTTGAAAAAATGATTTTCAGAAGTGTGTAAATGATGATTCCAGTTTTGCTTCAGAGAAGTAATTTACATAAGCATGCCCCCAAATGTTGGCAGGGTATCCTATGTAGATGAGGCTATTCCAGTTGACTTTTTATTTTCTGAATTAACTTATGCATTTTTTGTATCTTCTAAGAGGAGTAATCATTTTTAAGTGCTTTTCTAAAATTGAAGTCTAGGTGATTTACAGTGTTACATTTGTTTCAGGTGTACATCACAGTGATTCACTGCTGTACCAAATCTCTCTATATACATTTAGAGAGAGAGGTGTGTGTGTGTGTGTGTGTGTGTGTGTGTGTATTCTTTTGGACTTCCCAGGTGGTGCAAATGGTAAAGAACCAACCTGCTAATGCAGGAGGCCTGAGAGATGTGAGTTTGATCCTTGGGTCAGAAAAATTACTTGGAGGAGGGCATGGCAACCCACTCCAGTATTCTTGCCTGGAGAATCCCATGGACAGAGCAGTCTGCTGGGCTACAGCCCATGGGGTCGCAAAGAGTTGGAACCGACTGAAGCCACTTAGCACACCTGTGCATGTGCACCCTTTTTCAAGTTCTTTTCTACTATAGGTTATTACAAGATACTTAATATAGTTCCCTGTGCCCTATGGTAGATCCTTGTTTGTTTTCTAATATATATATGAAACTGTGTGTATGTTAATCCCAAACTCCTAATTTATCCATCCCTCCCACTTTGCTAATCGTAAGTTTGTTTTCTATGTCTGTGAGTCTATTCCTATTTCATAAGTAAATTCATTGGTATCACTTTTAAAATTCCACATGTAAGTGATGTCATATGATATTTATCTTTCTCCAACTTAAAAACTTAAGCAGTTATTCGACATCAGATCCTAGGCTGTGCACATTGTATATATTAATTATGATAAAGGGAATGTTATTTCTTCTCATTTTAACAGTTGAAGAAACTGAGGCACAGAGAGATTAGGTAACTTGTCTTGGGTCACACAGGTTGCAAGTGGTGGAGCTGGGATTCAAATCAGGCAGAATGACTGATGGATACTTCACAACCACGTGCTGCTTCTGTAGAAGTACATTAATGTTTTATAAAGTAAACCTGTCTTTCTTTGGAAGTGCTGTGCCTCTCCCAAGGTCAGTAATTCCCCCAAATTCCCAGGGAATCCCCATTTCTTCATGCCTGGAGACTCAAGTTCCACCTTATGCTGCAATGACCAGAAGTTGGAACTATCACTGTTACCCTATGAGCACCAGTCTGTGACCACTATTGTCTATCTGATGGACACAGTTTTGTTTTAACCTCCCTTTTAAGAAAATATTTCTAATTCCTTGATCAGGGTTATCAGATCTTCCAAAAGGTCACTACAAAGTTCCTTTGAGCGTTGCTTAGATTAACTCACTGTATTCTTCTAGATATTTCTAAGTTTTTCTGTAATGATCTATCCTGTCTAGCATGTGAATGCAGCTCCCATGTGAATGCAGGAATTCTAAGTCCATGGATGTGTACATTAGTGGCCTTTTCGAGTTATGTCGTTCTTGAAGTATAAAGGAAGGTATTCTAAGCTAGACTGTGTGACCTTGGGCATACTCGATAAGCTTTCTGTCTACATAAAACAACTTATAGCCAAGCCAGATACCGAGATTCCTCTGGGCTCATTAGAGAATACTCTGGTTTTCTTAGTGTCTCTCTAAAGGGGCTAAGCCAGTGGATTGAGATCACTGGGGAAGAGGAATCTTTGTTTCCCACAAAATATCTTTTTATTTATGGGGCAGTGTACTGTAACACTGCTGCTGCTGCTAAGTCGCTTCAGTCCTGTCCAACTCTATGCAACCCCATAGACGGCAGCCCACCAGGCTCTGCTGTCCCTGGGATTCTCCAGGCAAGAACACTGGAGTGGGTTGCCATTTCCTTCTCCAATGCGTGAAAGTGAAAAGTGAAAGTGAAGTCGCTTAGTCATGTCCGACCCTCAGCAACCCCATGGACTGCAGCCCACCAGGCTCCTCCGTCCATGGGATTTTCCACGCAATAGTACTGGAGTGGGGTGCCATCGCCTTCTCCGACTGTAGCACTAGTTTTCATTAAATAAGTAATTGTCATGTATAGGTGCTGTGCTAAGGGTTGTGTTTATCTAATCTTTAGAATTTAACCTCTCTGCTCCTATGTTTCCATATGTGTTAACTGGGTATAGTACTGCTTTAAAGAACTGTGAAAATTAAATGAGATCGTGTACCAGTACTGTTCAGTAGTTGCCAGGCAATATACACTCACAGAATGGCAACTTTTATTAGTATCTTCCCTATCCCCACCAGCCAGGAATCACAGGTTTTAGGGTACATTTAATTGGAAATGCAGATCAAAGCCACAGTAAGATGTCACTTCACACCCGTTATCAAGAAGACAAGAAATAACAAAGAGTTTGTGAGGATATGAAGAACGATAAACTCTTCTGCACTGCTAGGGTAATGTAAAGTGGTGCAACCATTATGGAAAACAGTGTGGAAGTTCCTCAAAAAATTAAAAATAGGGCTGTCATACAATCCAGCAATTCCACTTCTGGGTATGTACCCAAAGGAAATGAAATCATTACCTGGAAAAAATATCTACAGCCCCACGTTCATTGCAGCATTATGTACAGTAGCCAAGATATGGAAAAAGAAAACCTAAATGTCCTTTGATAGATGAATGAATAAAGAAAATGTGATATACATACATACACACAGGGAATAATATTCACCCATAAAAAGGAAATCTTGTCATTTTTAGCAACATGGGTGGGTCATTAGAACGTCCTGCTAAGTAAAATAAGTTAGAGAAAGACAAATACTTATAATCTTACTTGTATGTGGAATTGAACATGATCAAACTCATAAAAACAAAGAACAGGTAGCTGATTGCCAGAGTTTGAGGATTAGGGAAATGGGTGGTTTGTCAAAAGCTATAAAGATAAGTTTTGAGGATGTCACATACAGCATGGTGACTGAAGTTAATAATACTGTATAGTGTATTTGAAAGTTGCTAACAGATTAGATCTAGAAGTTCTCAATCGCTTAACACCCCCACCACCACTTAGACAAGTAACAAGGAACTATAGTAGAATGTGAGAATCTACAGTGGATTGTAAGCACAAGGGCCAGAAATCCTACTGGACTCAACGTGCCTGGAAGGTGGAGAAAGGTGGGTTGAACTTAAACAAAGGGGGAGCAGAGACACAGGTGTCGGACTGTGTAAACTGCAACTGGACTTCAGTCAAACTGCAAAGAAATCTATCCTCTCTCAGCTCAGTGTCCCCTTTGCTGTACGAAAAGCTCTTTCTGCGAAAGTCCGACTTTGGCTCAGCTGAACCATGAAACAGGGGACATGTCCCTGTTGGGGCTTGAAGAAAGTATCAAAGTCAGAGGATGATGGTGACAGCACCAGTGTCCCGAGAGATGGGTGAACCTGGGTCAGTAATTGTGAGGGGGCTTTGGAGATCTTCCTGTCTGCCGGCTTGGGGATGGCCCTCTCAGCAGTAGAGACCCAGGATGCTGGCGGCACTCACAGGCACCGCTACTCCCTGGGCTCCCAAGGGAAGGATTCCACTACCTGAAGGAATTGGATGAGATTTTAGGAAAAGGTAGAATGTATTATTTTTTTAAGATTTATTTTACTTTTCAAACAACTTTATCGAGATAACTTTGACATAAAGCAATGGTATGTGTATTAAGGTGTACAGCTTGTTTTCATATAGCTGTACATTGTGAAAAGATCACCACACTGAAATTAAATACCTTGTCCATCACCTCTATATAATTACCCTTTTGTGTATATAGTGAGAGGATTTAAGATGTACCCTCTTGGGAAACTCCAAGCACGTAGTACAGTATTACTGAGTGTAGTCATGGTGCCGTAGGTTACGGTCACGGAGCTTATTCATCTCACACAGCTGAACCTTCTTGGCCTTTGACAAGTACCTTGCCGTCTCCCCTCCTTCCAGCCCCTGGCAACCACCATCCTACTCTGCTTCTTTGAATTCAACTTTTTACAGTTCTATTTATAGATCAGGTCTTGGAGTATTTGTCTGGGAAGGGTAGAGTTTAAATGGAGAAGATACTTGGATGCCAGGTAAATGCGGGCAGAGAACACAAGAGAATTACAGAAGTGACTGACTCCAAGAGTCCTGGGAACAGGAAGATCGGGTTGGAAAAAAAAAAAAGAAAGCAAGTCTTCAGTGTGGGGAAAAGAGGCAAATACGTCGGGACATGTGATACTGTGGAAGGCTTTTTCTTTCATTCCCAAGGCAGTGGGGTGCACATTCATTCGTGCCTTTTTGGCTCCAGAGGACTGTGTGTCCATATGCCAGGATTACCCTTGGCCGTATTTGGTCCAGTCATTGACCTTGGTAGAATGGGAGCGTCAAGTTCTCAGAAGACAGTGTTTGTTTGTTTTTGTATTTCTCTCCTAACCACTCACTAGACTTGTGACCTTGGGCAAGTCACCAAACCTCACCATCTTATCTTTTCCATTTTACATCGATAATTATAAATGTTTCCCTTGCTTGCCTTAGAAATGCTTGGGAACAAAAAAAATTTTTTTAAGTGTAAAGCAACTAACTGGCGTAGTGCCTGGCACATAGTAAGCAGTTCAGTACATCATTTTTATTTTAGTAATTTTAAACATGGGAAGTTATTAGTCTCCCCTTGCCTCCCTGTTTCTAGATGTTCCTCATTTCTTTAAGTTCTTATGCAGGTGTGATCTTTGCTGTTTGAAATTACTGCTTTGAAAGTGTAAATTACTAGATAATACTTGGATTTTTCTATCTAGGCTAACTTTGGCCAAGAGTGAGTAGTTCCAAACTTTTTTTTTCCTAAGTATTCTTCTGGCTGTACCAGGTCTTAGTTGCGACACATGGGGTCTTTAGTTGCAGCACATGGGGTCATTTAGTTGCAGTAGACGGGGTCTTTTAGTTGCAGCACGTGGGATCTAGTTCTTCGACCAGGGATCACACTCAGGCCCTTGCACTTGCAGCACGGCATCTTTGCCACTGGACCACCAGGCAAATCCCAATTAGTTCCAAATTTTAGATTACTAGACCTATTTTGGTCTTTCCCCTCTTCCCATTTCGGTTTTTTTCTTTTGTCTTTTATTTTGACTAAACTTGGTTCTCCCTCTTGTTTCTTTGACAAAAATTCAATTAAGGAAAGAAAGGTAATTAGCGAAGGTGAATCATTCTTAGGGTTTAATTTCCTTTTAGGGCATTAGAAGTACGTGTGGTTTACGTCACAAGAAGAAAAGGGGATATAGCATCATTTTCTTGGGCCGAAAATAAGTCCAGTGTTACTAGTAAAATCATAGGAAATTCTCCTTTATTTGAGCATGATTCCAGCCTGGTTTTTCTGCAGCTTTGAGAATTAGCAAGTCTCACTCCAAGGTATGAAAAGATAAGAATCTGGATTATTCATAATGAGAGTCACCAGGCTGCACCCTCATAGAAAGCAATTGCAGAAAACAGCAGGTTATTGCCGTGAGTTCATAGATCCCTCTGATTCATTTATTCTTGTATTTGACGCGCCCGCCCCCCCCCGTTTCTACTTTGGTACCATGGAAAAGGACCAGGCCAGTGTATATACTCATTTTTGGATACAGTCTGGTCCTTCCTTAACAAGGGGAAATGGATTTGCTGCAGCATCCAGCTTAACATTTTAGACATTCTCTAATAAACTTGACTTCTGTTTGACTTCATTGCAATGCTCATGCTGCCTCCAGTCACAGCACCCCAGGCTGTGGTCTTGTCAACTCTCATAAGCTAGACAGGCTCAGGCTTGGGCAGTGCTTGAATGGAATCCTTCCAAACACAACTCAGGTGCCGGAGACTCGGTGGTGGTGATTCAGCGTCTGGCACTGACTCCAGCCAGGAGCAGCCAACCGGGGGCCTCAGCAAGGTGGTTATAGGGCCCTGTGTTAATAGGTATATGGAGTAAGAATATGATGGTGGGGCTTTTTCTCCCCTCTTATATAAGACTTCAAACAGACTTTCTGACTATTTGTGGTCATTAAACTTATTTCAGCTGCTTTTGCAAGAGGATCATAGATGTCCTTTTTCTTTTGTGTTATGAAAATTCCTAACTTTGGCCTTCTTTGGCAGGAAACATCTTATACACACCTTAAAATAAAAAAGGTTATTCATAACCGCAAGTGAATATAGCATTCGCTGACCCTTTTTCTGCTTCCTAAGTTGCCTTTGGGGGTGGGGCTTATAGCAAAATGCCTCCTTCTGTCTATAGCCCTGTGGTGTTTCTGTGTCTGTGTCTCTTGCAGTGGCTACATGAGATGGTGTTTGAACCCCTGTAGCATGAATGCTGGTGAGTCATGGCATGGTACAAAAGCACAGCTGCAGAACTCTGTTCTCTTTCCCAGCTTTTCTGAGAAGTTTTTGCAAAAGAAAAAGGAAATGACATTTGTCATCTTTTCTCCTCAGAAAATACACTCTAATAGATTGCCTGCATTTCCATACAAACACAGACACACTCCCAACCTACCTGCACTCATGTCTTTGCATTATTTGTTAGATTTTAAAGTAAAGCAAAGGATATATGACTGTTACATGCCATAACAGTGATCACCATCTGATGCGTCACTTAAAGAATATAAAATCAGGGAATTGCCTGGTGGTCCAGTGGCTGAGACTCTGCGCTCTCAATACAGGGGAGCTGGGTTCGATCCCTGCTCAGGGAACTAGATCCCACGTGCCACAACTAAGACTCTATGCAGCCAAATAAATAAAAATAAATATTTAAAAAAGGATATGAAATTATATCAGTAAGGATCTGGGGAAACTGGCCTTGGAAGTAGGTCTAGAGGTTCGAGCTGGTGTGAGATAGTGAAGAAGTTGCAGTGGTCCCGGTGGTGGAGGGGACGCTGCATGGAGGCTTCATCTTTCCCCACGCCCACAGGTGGGGCGACACTGCTCAGGGCTCTGTCTTTGCAATTAGGACAGTGATGACGATAGGGAACCTTGACTTTTCCATTTCCTGTCCCTTTTTTTTTTTTTTTTGGTCTTAACTTGAACACGTAGTTTTGGAGAGTTGTAGGAGTGGGATGGTCTCTGCTCCAGTTTTTTTTACCATGTCTGTCCAGCTATTGTCTCATAAACTCACTTGCAGAGGCTGTGGCACATTTGGAGAAAAAGCCATGCCCTCTCTAAGTATTTGCTGTTCTAGAACACCTTCATAGTATAGGATGCTTTATGGAGCTGTGAGAGCTCTGAGAGTGGATGATGCTGCATAGAACTTTTATCTTCTAGGTCACTGATCCATATCCAGTACCCCAGATAGTGTAAGGCATTGCTTGTTGGCCCCACCTGCTTTTAGTGGGATGGAGTCAAGTGAATCAACTACCAGGGACTAATGCACAGAGTCTACGTCTTTATTTGTACGTCACACATTAGACCAAATAGTGACTGGTGAAAAGGCTCTTGGATGATTTTTCATTGGTGGTTGTGACTTTCTGTGTATTACAGTTCTAATAGAGTGTGTTTTTGATTGTTATTTACCTAAGTGTTAGTCGCTCAGTCGTGCCTGACTCTTTGCGACCCCATGGACTGCAGCCCACCGGGCTTCTCTGTCCAGAAGATTTTCTAAGCAAGGATACTGGAGTGGGTTGCCATTTCCTTCTCCAGGGGATCTTCCCAACCCAGGCATTGAACCCAGGTACCCTGCACTGCAGGCAGATTCTTTACCGACTGAGCTACAAGGGAAGCCCCCATGTCACCAGTAATATGACTTGAGAGTCTGCTGTGGAGCTATTCTTTGTGTATCTAGTATTAATACAGTCATTAGAATTGAAGTTTTCCTTGCTGCTGCTGCTGCTAAGTCGCTTTAGTTGTGTCCAATTCTGTGTGACCCCATGGATAGCAGCCCACCAGGCTCCCCTGTGCCTGGGATTCTCCAGGCAGGAACACTGGAGGGGACACCTAATATTTTTATATTCTTAATAGCTAGATTCTCCCTGTGAGATTAGCTCACTTTTCCATTTTCTTGTGATAACCAAGTTGCTCCATTTGTAAATTGTGTGTATATTGTTTTCTCGACTTTGTGACCCCATGGTCTGCAGCATGCCACGCTTCCCTGTTCTTTACTATCTCCGGTAGTTTGCTCAAATTCATGTCCATTGAGTCAGTGATGCTATCTAACCATCTCGTCTTCTGCCTTCCTTTTCTCCTCTGCCGTCATCATAAGGATCTTTTCCAATGTGAGGACTCTGCATCAGACGGCCAAAGTATTGGAGCTTCAACTTCAGCATCAGCCCTTCCAGTGAATATTCAGGATTGATTTCCTTTAGGATTGACTCATTTAATCTCCGTGAGGTTCAAGGGATTCTCCAGGGTGTTCTTCAGCACCACAGTTTGAAAGCATCAATTCTTTGCCGTTCAGCCTTCTTTATGGTCCAACTTTCACATCCATACATGATTATTGGAAAAACTATATCTGTGACTGTTCAGACCTTTGTTGGCAAAGTGATGTCTTTGTTTTTAATATGCTGTCTAGGTCTGTCAAAACTTTCCTTCCAAGGAGCAAGTGTCTTTTAATTTCATGGCTACAGTCACTATTCACAGTGATTGGAATCCAAGAAAATAAAATCTGTCACAGCTTTCACTTTCTCCCCTTCTAATAGCCATGAAGTGATGGGACTGGAGGCCATGATCTTAGTTTTCTGAATGTTGAGTTTTAAGCCAGCCTTTTCACTCTCCCATTTCACTTTTATCAAGAGGCTCTTTAGTTCCTCTTCACTTTCTGCCATTATAGTGGTGTCATCTTCATGTAAGAGGTTATTGCTATTTCTCCTGGCAGTCTGGATTCCAACTTGTGATTCATCCAGCCTGGCATTTCACATAATGTATTCTTCATACAAGTCAAATACACAGGTGACCATATACAGCCTTGTCATACTCCTTTCCCAATTTTGAACCAGTCAGTTGTTCCATGTAAGGTTCCAAATATTGTTTCTTGACTATATATATCTATATATCTAATCTACACACACATATTTTTGTTTTCTTTTTTTGCATTTTTGTTGGAGAACTCACTGCTTTGGAATGTTGTTGGCTCTGTGCAAAAGCTTCTAGTTCTGTCCACCACTGTCATTTCTTTTCTTAAAGTAACCCACAGACCTGCTTTTCATCATGCACTGGATGCTTACCCATGTCCAGAGCAAGGGGGTGATGGAGTTTCCTGCACACTCATTTCTGGGTAATACTACAAAGCAACCTTCAATCTGGGTTCCATGATGAGTATTCCTGTTAATATGGTCATCAGTTGCTGGAGTTGAACCAAAATAGCAGATTAGGCCAAAAACCTCTCTAGAGGACTTGAGTTATCTATAGAGGTTGAAAAATAGAGGAGAGAACTTGACTTCTTTCCTACTAAACTTCCCATACAGCTTTTTATTGCTGGATTTTCTTCCTACCCAATCTGCACAATACCTGTTGATTAGCCTGTGGAATTGTCTGAGAAACAAGTTTGATCTTGAGGGGTGGGGAGAATCTAGGAAAAGGAACTACAGGAAGGGTGGCTGACTCAGAGCAGCCTTTGAAGCTGGAAATGGGACAGCTTCTCAGGCATACAGGAAGTCACCAGCCCTTCTCCGTTGGCCAGTAGGGCATGTGCTGTCTTTATGCTGAGTGCTGAGTGCCAAGGGCCTTGTGCTAGAATGAGATCCACTCTGAACAGCTACAAATGACCTGTACGAAGAAGAAACACGTGTTCAGTGTTTGCAAGTAGTTTGAAATGATTTCAGATAGAGGAGCACATGGATATATTCTGTTTTCCTGTCCCAGTTCTTCCTCAGAAAATAAAAAAAATGTGTTTGAGCTTTTAAGAATAGCTAATTAGTAACATCCTTGCATCTTAGCTCAATTCTAAAATTATTCTGGCCAACTGATTGAAAGCTCTGTTTATATAAAATTGTGTCCCATAGAATCTTCTGAGAATCTCAGATTACAGATAGTAGCCAATGACAAGTTGGCAAACTTATCCTGTAAAGGGCCCGGCAGGAAATACTGTAGGCATTAATAGTCTCTGTCACAAGTACGTAACTCTCTTTTGTGGCCTAAAAGCAGCCATAGGTAATACAGAAGCCAATGAATGTGACTGTGTTCCAATAAAACTTTATTTATGGACACTGAAACTTACATTCCATGTTATTTTCATGTCAAAAAATTTTTTGTTGTTATTCTCCTGTTTAAATAAAAACGATTTTTATCTCATGGGCTGAACAAAAACAGGTAATGGATTGGATTTGGTCCCCGAACTGAAATTTGCTGACCCATGACCTAAAATGCAGCCAGGAAATTAGAAGACACTCCTTGGAAGGAAAGTTATGACCAACCTAGAGAGCACATTCAAAAGCAGAGACATTACTTTGCCAACAAAGGTCCGTCTAGTCAAGGCTATGGTTTTTCCAGTGGTCATGTGTGGATGCGAGAGTTGGACTAGGAAGAAGAAAGCTGAGCGCTGAAGAATTGCTGCTTTTGAACTGTGGTGCTGGAAAAGACTCTTGAGAGTCCCTTGGACAGCAAAGAGATCCAGCCAGTCCATTCTGAAGGAGATCGGCCCTGGGATTTCTTTGGAAGGACTGATGCTAAAGCTGAAACTCCAGTACTTTGGCCACCTCATGCGAAGAGTTGACTTGTTGGAACAGACCCTGATGCTGGGAGGGATTGGGGGCAGGAGGAGAAGAGGACGACAGAGGATGAGATGCTGGATGGCATCACTGACTCGATGGACACGAGTCTGAGTGAACTCCGGGAGTTGGTGATGGACAGGGAGGCCTGGCGTGCTGCGATTCGTGGGGTCGCAAAGAGTCGGACACGACTGAGCGACTGAACTGAACTGACCTAAGATGCCACAGTGCTTCATATTTTTTAAGACTTCCATGTGTCAGTACTCAAGCCTCATGATCAAGTGTGTTATGTTAAAAAAAAATTTATTTTCTTTTACTGGCTTGCTTTTATATATAGGCACATGTTTACTCAAACCATATTTTAAGTAAACATATTGGTGTTTCTTAAAATATGGTAAACATGTTTTTTGAATGTTGGCTACCTTGATCAACATCCTAAACATAGTGTACCTCATAAGATGCCTCACCCCCAAATATAAGCACCTGCTATGAACTCGAGATGTAAATAGCTCAAAAGTGGCAAACAAGCTTATGTAAAATGTAATTTGTAAATAACAGATGGCACTTATTTACTAGGAATGGGAGGTAGTGATGAGAATGAAGTCATCTGGAACCAAAAGAATGAAAAATGTATCAAACATGTCCAGGTACCCAGTTAGGATGGAACTAACTAGCATGCTACCAAACTCACAACCCAGCCACAGTCTCCCTGACTCTCTGTGCCCAGCATAGGGTGTGGTCCCCGGCGTGCTTACCACAAGGTGACTGCAACAGACTGCGGCCTCGATGGAAGCCGAGGAAGAGAGGGAGGCAGTGTATGTCTTCTGCTCCTGTTAGCTCTCAGGGGGATTGATTTTAGCTTTTGAAGAGCGATAAATAGAATTGTGTGCAGCTGGACTGTAAATGGCTGGCTTTATCGGTTGACTCCATGCTGACATCTTCAACTTGTATCTTTACTGTAACTCACAAGCCTGGCCATCAAGTACAGCACCACGTTATCCAAGGCCAGGCAATTGTCACATCTGTTCTAAAGGAAGTGTTGACTTAATCCTGCCCAGAAAACTGCCACCAAGAGACAAAGGTCTCCGGAGGTGGTATGGGACCTTTTAAGTTACCTACGCTAGCATTTAGTCTGCAACTTGAGTCGCAGTTGATCCCAGTGTTTTACAAGTTCTTATTTATTCATATTCTCTTTCTCTCTCTCACACACACAGTAGCTGTGTGTATCTTTATTTGGAAGCCAAAGAATCTATTTGTATCTTGAAACAACAATATGTCTTAAGAGACCTTTCTTCGGTCACAATCGAGATGCTATTATAAAAATGTAAAAAAATCCATCCTCATTTCTTAGCTGTGTTGGGACACATCTCTGAGGTTCAGGCAGTAGAATCTGAGATGAAAGACATGAATCTCCTTTTCATGATTTTGGTGCATGGAACAGGTAAAATTCACTATCAGGTCAGCAGGTGTGGGGAACAGATTGCATCCAGGTCTCCGATGCAGTTCCCACACGGGATTCAACCTGCCATTCCCATTTCTTTCTGACAGTGGCTATGACAGTAAGCATCTTAGACTCTCTACACACGGTAGATACTGGGGATTTGTATGATAATGATGATAATGTCAGATACATAGTCTCATACACAAAGGATTTCTCTTCTTTTTGGTGATTTAAAATCCAGATTACAGTGATTTAAATATCATGGCAATCCGAAAAGCAAATGCCCTTTAATGATTGATTTCATTGCACTTTATAAATTCTAATAAATTCGGCTTTCACATTCTGGCTGAGACCTCAGTTGACTTTTTTGAAGGGTGTGGAGTATTAGTGTTTTGCCCCACCTTTGTTCTCATACTGATGCGGAGGCCAGGGAATTATTATGGGATAATTCATAACAGTTCATATCAAGATAAATAATTCCTTGCACTAGCAATGTCTCTCCATCCCAATATTTGAAGTTGTTTTACCTGTTTGCGTTCATTTTGAGGATGGAAACGGCTGTTTAGTTGCAGAGTCATGTCTGACTCTTTTAGGACCCCCATGGACTGTGGCCCCCCAGTCTCCTCTGTCCATGGGATCTTACAGGCAGGAATACTGCAGTGGATTGCCATTTCCTTCTCCAGGGGATCTTCCCAATGGTGCCAGTGGTAAGGAACCCACCTGCCAGGACAGGAGACATAAGAAACGCGAGTTCATTCTGGGTTGGGAAGTTCCCCTGGAGGAGGGCACAGCAACCCACTCCAGCATTGTTGCCGGGAGAATCCCATGGACAGAGGAGCCTGGCGGGCTAAAGCCCGTAGGGTCACAGAGTCAGACACAACTGCAGTAACTTAGCATGAATGCATGCATTACACATTTTCGTCATTTGTTCTCTCTTCAGTAGTTTGACTAAAATTTCTTTCATGTTCATACAAGATCCTCAATCTTTTCTCTTCCTGTGCGTCTATCTTTAATTCTCTTCTTTGCTGGGGCTTTTGTCTGAAATGCTGTGAAAAGGCTGGCGCTCTTTACGTGGCTATGTAATTCGATATATCCCATGTTGGGTCTGAAAACTATGTTCTACACATAAATGACTTTTCCCTTCTTCCCAGCAGGAAAATTGCAAGGATTCCAGTAGCTAATTTTGAGATGTATAGAGCCAGCTCAGTAAACATTTGTTGAAAATTTAACTTTGAGTCCTATGCTTTCTCTTGTTGAAGTGCATTTATGAGAGCATGCTCATATCAGAATAGTTTCTTTGTGTGTACGAACTTTTTTTAAGGACACTTAATAGTATGCCTTTTGCTTAAATGAGAAGCTTATTGTATAGATTCCCTGAGAATTGAGTATTTGAAAATCAAATTCCTGCTCTTCAAGTATTTGATGAAACATGGAAAATTATTTTAACAAATATTTGTGGCTCTGGAGTTGCCATAACTCTGATTTTCTTGGCTTGATCCCTTTTGGTCTTAGATGGACCTTACCTTTCTCCTCTTCCGTACCATATCTTTCTCTGCACATTCTTTTCACGTTCATCTCCACATCTTCTGTCTGCCTTTCCAACTAGTAGCCAGACCCTTCTTTGCTTATCAGCCTACTACCCTGGGAATTCTGACAGTAGCAATTAAAATATATAACACTTCCCTTTCCTACATTAAAAAGCAGTAAAACCTTCATTTGAAATAACTAAGGGGACATATATAGTAGGAGGAGGGGTTCTTGCTCCTGCAGGCACCTTGCAGTGGGGACTATTTTTCTTATATGATATAAATGAAATCTTCACTCTGCCCACTTGTACACCTACGCATGTACTGAGCGTCTCCAAGGAGACAAGGAAACCCGGAGTCCAGTGATGGTGAATCCTCCTCAGAGACAGCAGGCTGGAGTCTCAGGCAACTCTCCCAGGCGTCTTGGCTTCCAGCTGCCCCTCTCAGACAGCCTCTCTTCCCGAGGCTCTTGCAGGCAGTCTTTCTCAAACATGCCTCTCCCTTCCCAGACGCAGTAGCGCGTCCACTCCATCCGAAGGGCTGGTTGTGGTGAGTGCACTAGACGGAAGGCTGCTGAAGGACAGTAAGGGTGGGTGCAGTAGGGAGCTGGGACAGGAGGGGTCCATCTTTCCCAGAATCTTTTCTTTGTCACCCTTTGATTCATCTGTGCTTCCACTGCATTGCCTCCCTTTGCACCTCTGAGACACAAAGGCCCTGTACAACCTTCTGTAGCATCTCAAAAATATTTTCTGTGACCACACTACAGTCATAAGCTCAGTGTAGTGAGATTGTCCTTTGAGGAGAAGTAGTCCTCTTGCTGATTAAACATTTTTAGTAATCTTTTCATGAGCATATACCCCTGACCACTTGCATTGCCCTTCCCCTCAATTGATTGCATGGGAACTCCCACACCATCTTGCCTTCCTCCACTGCACCTCACGTCTCTCTAACTTTTCTTGGGCCTGTAAACACTGTTTCCTTATGTAAATGACATCTGTTCCTCTTTGAAAAATATACTGCCATCATAAGCCCATTTTTCACACTTTCTAAGATTATTGTGTCAGATCTTTTTGATAACGTGGACCACATCTTTCTTTGAATCTTCCAGGCACAAATAATTGTCGTGTAGAAATGATTATTAATGTGATCCCCAGTGAATCTTGTCCTGTCTCTAAACTCCAAGCGCATCATTTAACAGACCTTCTGGACATCTTGTCCGTGTGCACCTTCTTGGTTCTCAGCTGAATTGATTCAGATAGCCTAACTTGCCATGTGATTTTCCAGCGAAAGGTCTACAAACTTATGGTTTCTGTTACCAGCCCTGCTGTCATCTTTGGAAAGGTGGAGCTAGATGTTATTCCTAATAAAACCTTTGTCAGTGAATGACTTCACAAAGGTTTATTGGTGACGTATTTTTTTATTTGAGCTTTTTTTAAAATAACATCTTTTTTTTGTTTGTTTTTAGCTATACAGCATGTGAGATCTTAGTTTCTTGTGCAGGGATCTAACCCACGCCCCTTGAAGTGGAAGCATGGAGTCTTAATCACTGGACCACCAGAGAAGTCTCCTTATTGAACCTGAGGAAAGATTGCTCAGCCTTGTATTCTGCATTTTGGAGGAATCTCCTTTTTCCCTCTGGCATTAGCTCCAATTGCTAGCACCTCCCCAGTTTCTACCTTTAGGTAAAAACTAGCCCACGGTATACACTCAAAAGACCCATTTGTTTTCAGCACAGTTTTGCTCACAGGTGTATAAGGTACCTTTTGAGCTGACTTAGAGGTCAGACTGACTAAGGTTTTGTCTCACATAGTCCATCAAGCTCACCTCGTTTTGATATTCCTTCACAAATAGCTTTATCTGGAGGGTGATCTACCACTTACTTAGCTTTTCCTTTTTATTTGGACTCAGATGAGGTAAAAGTGTTACTTTCAACTGTTACTTTCAACTCAAGTTCCCAAGCTCCCTCAAGAAGAATTGGAGAAGAGCCCTTTACCTTTGTAAAGAGCCCTTTAGTGTCTCTGAAATTCCTGACTTTGCCCTGCTCCTTTGTGGGCTCTTTCTGCCCTCTTTCCTCCACGTCCCAAGCATTAATACTGTACATTGCATGTCAGATTTATGGTATTAATCCAATGTCTGTGCAGATGGATTGCTATGCCCAAGGACTTGGGGATGAAATTGACGAACTCCAAGAAAATGTATCCAAATTCTGGAAAGTTTTCCAACTTAGACTGATGGGAAGTTTGATTTGCCGTTTTAGTTGCCTGGAAATGGAAAAGTCAAGATCTCATCCTCTTGTGTCCTTCTTGGAATCCTTTTTTGTGAAGGGGACCCTGAACCTGTGTAATAACATGAATGTTTTCCTTTTATTTTTCCTTCCAGGCACTTCAAGTGGCAAGACAGCTTCTTCTCCAGCAGCAACAGCAGCAGCAAGTTAGTGGGTTAAAGTCTCCCAAGAGGAATGACAAACAGCCAGCCCTTCAGGTAAGTAACAAGTCTTTTTTTTTTTTTTTTTAAGTTGATGTTATACACTTTGGGATAGCTGATAAACCATTCAGAAGTAGATTGTGTTGAGAATTGCAAATCATGTAAGGAAATCTTCTGCAAAGGAAAAGTACATTTTCTTTTTGTTTGTTTAACAGTAGCGCATGACACTTTGGGAAGAAAAATGTCTGTTCAACCAACATTTTTGTTGTTGGGAGTAAGAAAATCTAATGAGACAATTTAATCGATGGCTGAGGAGTTGTTGGCATGGGTGGCTTGTTAGGCTGTGTGGCTTACCAATGGGGAAAAGTTCCTAGTACTCACATATGTCACTCATTCTCTCGTGATCTGTCTAGAATTGGGACACACACACACATTATTTCAGTGCAGTGGTTTTCAACTGGAGTGCTTTTACCCCTCAAAGGACAGTGGGCAGTGTCTAGAGACATTTTCAGCTATCACATCTTGGGGGAATGGGTGGTGCTGGTGTCTAGTAAGGAGAGGCTGAGAATACTGCTAAACCTCTTGCAATGTACAGGACAGCCTCCCACAAGAGAAAACTAGTCAGTCTAAAATGTTAATATTGTCAAGAACTTATTTGGCTTGAGGAAGATAGAGTATTTTCAATACACCTAGTAATGAGTATAATACATCCTCTATTCTTCAGTGGATGTTTCTCAGATATTTCTAAATTATTCATAAAAGTCAGCAAGCAGTCTGTATGTAAAGACTAGCAGCTTCTCATTTCAGAAGCTTTAAGGGCAGGAGTTAGCAGAGTGGAAGGAGTGAGTTCACAAATATCTACTTTCACTCTTTGACTTGAAGCAGAAAACGGTCATAGACATTTCAGAGAAACTGAACTCGGAGTATCTGTGCTCACATGCAGGACAGGGAAGGCACTTTTACTCAGAGCTAAGAGTGGGCAGCCCCTAAATGGGAACCAATATTGAGTTTCCCACACTGAACATTCTAGAAAAAAATTTATAAGTGAGAGCTGGTGGGTATAACTTGATGATGATTAAGATGACCACAAGGTCAGCCCAGATTCTAGCTTGGGTTGACTTTTTCAGATCAGAGAGAACCAGTGTACCAGTCCCTAAATTATCTTACAAAGATCAAACTGACCTTGGACCACACATTCTAGTTCTTCTACATTTGCCTGTAAATTGTCACTTTCTAGGGCACATTCAGCATGGTGTAGAGGCACTTTCTTGGCACAGTTGAATCACAGTGTGCATTGATTCCTAACACTTCTAAAAGCAGTGGTTTGGAGAACCACCGCCAACCCATATGCCTTTTCGTGAGTATGAATGCCAGGGACATTTTTAATGAGGTCCAGTGCCACTGAGGTCCCATGTCAGGTGCTATAAGCAGTGCTTTGTTGTGCCGATGTCTTAAGAACAGCTCTGGAGGATGAAATATGACTGTGTTGACCTTTCAGCTGTGAGCTTATTTGTCAGGATTCAAATAAGTTGAAAGGATCAAACTGAACAGTTTCCGTAGTCAGACTGGGAATTGTGTTTCAGAGGTCAGCAGTGGAGGCCACATTGCAGATTCCAGAACATAGCCAATTGTTGGTACATATTAAAGTACTGGGGCATCTCCTGCAGACAGAGACACAATTAAAATTCTAATTTATTAATGTATACAGGGAGCTAGCCCAGCCTGTCACTCAGTGATTCAAATGACTGTCCATTCTTTCTGCCTCGCCCTCAGAGCTCTCACAGCCTTAAAAATACTATGACTCCTCTTGAATTTATCAGACCTCAAATGCATTGGGAAAATAACAATATATTATTGTGGGGGGGCACAAAATTTTACATATAGTAGTGTTTTGGTTGGGGATCATTTTTAAAGGACACACAAAAATGGTCTAATGAACTGCTCTTCAATGTTGAGTTGTATTTTTTAGACCAGACTTATTTTCTATTTACTTTTTTAATTATATATAGCCTGTTTAGATAAGCAAAGGGCACGGTGAATGAAGTTCCTTTAGGGCTAAGTATATGAAGTCAAGTTTCAGGGGATTTCCTTTGGTGGGCATTTTCCCCATCTTGCCTGTTACAAGGTTTTTAGCCACCAGAAGAGTATGACACAGGGAGCTTTGTTTTTCTTGGCAAAGGACAGTATCAAAACCAGCCTAACACATTCTGCTGAGCACTTCAGTCTGTAGGAAAAGCGCAGGGCAAGGGGGCCATGTTGGATGCTGAATTAGCTAAAGACAGTCTTTTGAGTCCTTTCCTGCCCCTTCAGTGGAAGAATTGACAAGCAAAGATTTTAGACCAATTTTAAGAGTTGATTCAGGGGGAGCGGTTGACCTGTGTGTGTGGGGGGGGCGGTTGACCTGTGTGTGTGTGTGTGTGTGTGTGTGTGTGTGTGTGTGTGTGTGTGTGCGTGCATAATAGTCTGTGTCTCCTCAGCTGCCTGGTAGGGTCATGCAGATTCACATAGTTTTATTCGATTGCCTGCCTGGCCTTCCACAAACAGGAAACATTTTTACTAACCAAGGCCACATGGCGTGTTACCTTGCTATAAAAATACATATGTAGACTTGGTGATTCATGGAAGGAATAACCTTCACATTTAAATATGTCTTGCCGAGCCATGTCCTTGCTGGGGCATCTCAGCCAGAGTGGCTCTGACATGAAAGGAAATCCTGCAGCAGACCCCAACAGTGCTCCTCTCTGATCTTGTTACCCTTCCTACCTAGACCTATTTTAGTGAATTTCAGATCTTCCGCACAGAGGAAGGCTTGACAAGGAAGAAGGATTTGATCTGCTGATAGCTTGAGGAAAAAAAAAGAGAGAAACCCAAATCCCCAAATATACTGTGACTCGTATTTTAAGCAAATCTCACACTTCCCTGCTTTAGGTTTGGCAGCGCTCTCCAGCTTCACAGGCTGATGATACAAACAAAAGAAAATGGAAAGTTAAGAGGAGGTTATAAGTGGTTACTCGACAGAGATCACAAAATGTAGTCAAACATCATTGATTTGGACTAATTTCAGCAAAATGAGAGTAAATAAGCGAGACATGACACTCTTTGCAGATACACATCCTGAGCTAAATCTGAGCCGGTCGTGTTCTTGGGTGACATTGTAGTTTATCGTGAAGGCATGAATTGGGTACAGATACTGCTTCTGAAGTTCTGGAAAAAATATTCTACTTAGGAACCTAAATAGCTCCTTATTTGGTCTATTAATTTGCTTTGCAAATTTTTTTATGAATGGTATGAGTGAAAATTGGAAATTGTCCCCATCATAAATTCAGCCTCAGAAGGATTTGAATTAATTAAATGCAACTCAGCGAATGTTAGTGAAACAGCTACAACTTGTGGGACATCAGGCTGGTGATCAGAGATGCAGACCCATCTAGGAGACAGACCCTGCCTGCAGGATGCTTTTGAGCTGTGAAAGAATTAACCAGGTTTTGCCGCAAGAAGAAAATTGTGTGTGAGTAAAAATAGAAAGCTTGCTTTTATAAATATTTATCTACTTCTGAAGATTGCTAAAACAAGGGAAATAAATGCTTAACAGTGCAGGTGTGCTCATAACCTCGAAAATGTGTAATTTTACTGGCTGAAGATTAATTTGTGAGTAGATGAGCAATTTTATTGATCACATTTTGGAACTTTGACCACCGTTTCTGGGTAGTAATTCATTTGGGTTCTTTAAGCATTTTAATTGTTGGCACGAGGACATAAACTGGAAGGAAATCAAATGACACATTTTCTCCTAAGAAAGTAAAAGTACATGTGTATTCTGGCAGCATTCACATTAAGAAAGAAAGTAAACCTTCTGTGTTGCTTACCGTGGAGAGCTGACCACAGTTTCAGGCCATGTATAAAGAACTTGAACTTGAAACCGGTCGTCTGATACTTTTCCCTCCTGCCCATCCCCTCCTTCCAAGTTTATCTCATATGCAGGCCCTTCATGCAGGGGGCTATTTCACTGGAAGGAGAGCTGGTGGAATCAACTGGAAGGTCAGCCTTTTCATCCCTTTGGAAGCTCAGGATTATAATGAGGACTCTGGCTTTTAAGTGGAGGAGGTTAAAATGCAAGATTCAGCAGGTGTTTTTTTAGCATTTTTATTTGCAGTTATATAAAACGTGCTTTAGGCAGCATTTTGCTTGGCATTAATGTCACATATAATCTTAGTACCTCGTATCATTTCCACGTTATTCACTGAGGAATAAATTGGTAAGAGGAAACCTTTAAAGGAAACTATGGTTTTATGTGGTAGATAGTGAAATGGAGTGGTTTTGAAATACTGACCCTTTAAAAGTATCCCTAAGCAATGAGTTAGTAAAGCGTGTAATTCAGGAGAGGGAGGCAGATTTTTTTTAATGTCTGGAGTTTTCACTGTCTAGAATTGGTATCCCTAGCAAGAGATTGACAGGAAGTGTTGAAATTTTGGTACCTTTTAAGATTTTGTCGTTACCACATGACTTTGAAGAATCCTCAAACCCCAAAAAATATGTTGTGATAAGAAACAATAAAATAGAAAAGATGTTTTTCAAAAGTTATTGATTCTTTCAGATTTTGCACATCTTTGAAAATATGATAGAAACAGGGCCCCTTTCTAGAGAAATGCACAAGCACACAGAATTTTGCATCATTCCAAAGGTTTCATAAAGTTCAAAAAGTCCATCTGTTTGCCGAGGTTCAGTTATCTTGCTGGAAAAAAAAATTTTTTTTTTTCCAAAATAGTGTTTTGTCCTTGACACCAAACCTCATGTGAGTTATGTCATAATGAGTTCCCTCATTTTTGCTGTTTCAACTTCAGCTGTATATAAGGTGACCCTTTGTCTGTCCAGAACTGCCCTAGTCTGTGCCTGTTGACTGAGTGGATTTGTTAATAACTCTGACTCTTAAAAGTATCCCAGTTTGTACACTGAATTATATGGTACTTGCTTACACGTATCTGAACGTTACGATGCAAGTGTCATGCTAATATTTGAAGTGTGTGTCTGTGTCAACACGTGTGTATGTTTCCATGTAAAAGATAATTATGATTTATGAACTAGCTCCACAGCTACTTTGTAGCATAGAGAGTATCATGAAACCGTTCTATGGAGGAGAAAAGTGGAACTTCAGAGAGGTTAAGTGACTCACTACAGAGCACACAGACAACACCAGGCTAAGAAGCCAGGTGTCTTAAGACTATAGGCAACCAGTATGTTACCTAGAAGTTAATTATTCCTTCTCTTTCAGTGTATATTTACTCAGCATCTACTGAGTGCTCTGTTTTCCATCAATAAACAAATTTATTATATTTTTCATATCGTAAGCAAAAATAAAACTGAGCCAACAAAAACTAATTCCCACTGTAAATATGTAGATTTCAATTAAGAGACTAAGACTTGCATAATTATCCTAATTGTCGTTCTGTGGACGTGTATGCACGCATACACGTGTGTAGATATCACAGCAGTGAACAACAGCAGAGAAAAGTTATTTCTTATTCTCCAGCCTGAAGTGCCCTAAGAGCTTCCATGTGCTGGAACATGGAAATGGTATGTTATAATCATTGTTGGGGTGAGGAGGTGGGAAGGAACATGGGGGAAAAAAACATACTTGACTGGTCAAAAATGTGTAAATTGCTGACAAAATGACACATGTAATTAAGAGTGCTCCTACCATTTTACCTTGTGGTTTACACCTCTAGTGTTGAAAAAGAGAGCGACTCCCACCTCGCTAATTACCATTATCACTGAAATGCTAGGGTTGGAGTCATTAGTTCCATGTGCATTTAATTAGAGGAAGGCTGAAATTGGATTTAACTTATTACTTTTTCATGGATCACTTTCTTGTCATCACTTCAAATTGGATTGCAGCCCCAGGTAACTAATTATGAGAGCCACAGGATCAAGAGTGAAAAAAAAAAAAGGTAATTAGGAATAACACTGTTGGACCCTTGCTGGTCGTCCACTTGTGCTTCGGGAAAAGGGAGGGAGGGGGAAAAAAAAAACAGTCTGAGCTGTATTTTGTAGTATTACAGATTAGGGAGTTAGAGGTATGGATGATTGCTGAGCATCATGGGAGTCTGTCACCACCCATAGTGGCTTCTGTGATATACAACTGAGTTGAAGATGTCAAGTCGACATGGTTCCACAGTCAGCTCCTAATACCTAGATTAAAGTTGTAAAAGCAACAGATTGCTTGTAGGTATGAGGCATCTCAACAACTGTGTCGTCTGCGGCCTTACATATATGATTACAACAAAGCTGTCGAGATGCCTCTGAGCCAAATACAGAATATTTTAAGTACAGGGAGTTAAAATTTAATGAACATATTAATGTTCCAGAAACATCATTCATATCTGACAGGAAGACATATCAGTCAGCAAAACAGTAAGGTTTAGGGTTTGTATATCGGGAATTTTTGTCAAAGTTTCCAGCCAACCATTTACTTAACTTCTTGTTTGTTCCCCAACCCCCGCCCCACCCCAATGTTGTGGATAAGCTTGCTGACGTTCTGTTTCTCCTTCCGCCCCCATCGAAAATACTTTAAAACAAATGATATTGTTTCCATGTGCAGAGCAGAATTCAGAACTGCAGGCAATCAATTTTATTGACATCGTCTGAAAAAAATGTTGATGACAGTTGGAGGATGTGAAAGGATTGGATTTTTAAAGTTACTGGTACTAACCGTGGCAAAAAAAAATAAAAAATAAAATGTAATCTTATTTAAAAAAAAAAAAAAAGCCTGTGAGGTAAACTCTCCTAAGAAGGGCATCTTCTTTGGGTAGTCTGTGATGGGATGGTGAGAAATCTTGATATCAGGCCTGATGGTGGCCATGATGTGGGGAAGAAAACTTCCCAGAGAAGTGAATCACCAAGCAAAGATGGCTTGAGTTTCCTTAAGTTGTTTAAAATTGGTTTTAATGTTCTGTTAATGTAAGCAAATAATCATGATTCAGTCTTGGGTGACTTTCAAGCCTGGGTAAGTGAGGCTGGCTCATTATTTTCCAAGGAGTCTAGCGAAGTGTAGACCGTGATGTGCCCACCCAGCAGAGGCCAGACCATGAATATTCCCGAAGTGAGAAAATTCTCTTCCTGGAATTATGAGTCCTTTTCCTGTGTGAACCTTCTAAGCAAAATCTCAAGAACCAAAATAGTAATCATCAAGTCTAATGCAGAAAATTAAAGCTTTTTTTTTTTTTTTTTTGGAACATCTTAAGTTGATTTAGAAATTTTGTACACAATATTCGTCTGTGGTTGAAAGGGGCCATACTGAGGTCAAGTGATGTAGTGTTTTCCATTTTTCCATATGAGCCTCACAGTGTGTGATAAAAGCAAACTCCTTTATTTTGTAAGTCTGCAGGAATTTCTGATGAAGTGCAGAGGTCACGTTCCCTGTCAATTTGAGTAGCCAGCATTTTTTAACTACTGTTTTTTCTTCCTTTTTGTGTGTGTCTTTTCTTCCCTGCCCCCACCTCACCAGAAACCATGACACTTTTCTGACACATGAACAGTGAAGTCCTCCAATCTGAAACTCATTAGCGCACAGCATTGGACCCTGTCCAGTGGTTAGAAAATTTCCTGAAGCCTAGAATAACAGCATTTGGTGCAAGCACCATGGACCAGAAGTGACAATGGGGTAGTCGAGCTCCCCTGGCGCCCTGCCCAGTCAGGAAAGCCAGCTGACCATGTAACCCAGGGAGACAGAGGTCGTGCACAAGGGATGGGCCAGAAAAGTCTGGTCCTTAGAGAAATAGGCTTCTGAAATCATAAGGCAATATCTTTTTCCCCTATGCTTATTATTTCAGTTGAGTTGGAGGTATTTATCAGCATTTGCTGTAGGAACATGAAAGCAAGCAATTAGAGAAGTGGGATGAAAACCAGTTTTCTACAGGGTAATATTTTGTACTTCTGTAACTGATGGTTATTACACAATCTTTGGGTTTCATTCATTCATTCATTTATTCAAACTTTGGTTCTTGAACCTCATTATTCAGATAACAGGACCTAGAGGAAAGTCTTGCCCTAACATTAGAAAAATTATGCAATTCACTGTGGTTCAGAGTAATTGAAGCCAGGTTTTCAAACAGGAAACTGAGTCCCAGAAATACAGCAGTAATAATATTTTTAAAAAAAACAAAACTTAGATTGTACTTCCCAGGAGCCATCTACTAAACAATGACCGGATGAGGGTAGATTCTATGATTATTCCCATTTTACAGATGAATAAAGTAGGACAGAGAGAAATGAACTTGCCTGGGGCCAACAGCTGACAGTGGCAGAGCTGGGATACTAGTTCAAACAGCCTGCCTCCAGATTCTGCTTCTATCCATGTCATTCTCCCTTCTCTCCCTGGAGGAACGCCTCGGCCTCACAAGCGGAGACAATGAATGGAATGGAATCAGAGTTGCTGATGCTTGTCACTAACCACTAGACCACACCGTCTCCTAATTTGGACATATGTTTATGGGCATATTTGAAAAATAGTGCTTGTAATTGAAATATGCACTTTCTAAAGGGAAATGACGCTTGGGAAAGAGAAGAAAGACGGGTATTACTCAAAGCCTGCAGACAACTCTGCAAGTAATTGTCTAAAGGCAGCCGTTGAAATTGAGAAGCAGTTTGGAAAATGTACAGTTTGGGAAATTTGTGTACCGATGTAATTACGGTAGTTGTGAGTTGATGTCATGCCTAGTAACTGTTTTTGTATTGCTTGGGCCTTTGTTACTGAGCTGTGATATCATGAGCAAACTATTATAAACATAGCATGGATATAGCATGCTTGTGTAACAAAAGATCGGGAACTTTTATTAAGTTTGTTTTCCTTGTCATATTGTAAAAATTTATTATGTGTACTGTGTATATTAGAAACAGATTTGGGTAATTCTGTCTAAATGAAGTCATCCTGGCTATTTCCAGACTGTCTGTTTTTGGTTGTGAATAATTTTCATACATCAGATGGTTGTCATATTTAGTCGCTCTCAAAATTTTAAAGAGAACATATCCCATTTTGAACTTTGGGTGGACTTGAGCTGCCTTGCCATTGGAATTGTTTGAGTTAGAAATTATTGCCCAGTAAATTACAGAGGCTGAATACTCGTCATTTCTAAAGGGTCTAGGGCTGCTGACTTCTATTCATAACTTTTCCCCCCTTCATCAAAAGAACAGATTTTTAACTACTTAAGTAGTAGAACTTAAAGCTGCCAGGACACAATTGGGCAAGGCCTGCCAGCCCTTGTCCTTTATGTTACATCCCATTGAGGAAATTCGGTAAACATTCAAACAGACAGAGCCTAGCATTTATCGGTGTTCGTGGTAAAATGTGGATTTTTAAACGGGTAACTCAAAAACTGTGGATGACTCAATCCTTCCTAGCTGTTCTCCTCTAGCGCCTTCTTTTGCTACCAAGCTTTTAGAACCTGAATATTCTGTCTGCTGTTTCCAACTTTTTTTTTTTTTCCCAGTCACTTTCCTTCCTAACCTCTCCCAAATCTGGCTTTTCTGCTCCTTGTCTTGAATGTGATTGTCACCAAACGCAGGGGCCATGTTTCCATCCTTACCTCAACTTGTCTGACTTAGTAACCGGTGGTCCTCTGGCTGACTCTTCCTAGAAATTGCCTTCTAAACCTCTTTAGTTCAGCGGCCCCTGGTCCCCATCCCATCTTCTTTTTGTCCGCACTTCTCTTCTGGAGCCCAAGTTCATTCCTTTCCCGAAGGTCAGTTCCTTGGATGGTCTCCAATAGTGCCTCTGTCTGTTGGCTTATTCTTATACCTCTGGACACATGGCTCCACGCCTGTTTGTACCCCTCTCAGCTGCCTGTCCATGGCTCTCTCTTAGCTCACCCTCACAGCCATTTAAGTCACCTCTAATCCGACTGATCATTTCTGTTGCCAGGCCCTGTTAGTCAGACTCATGCATCATCATCAACCTAATAATTTCTCTCGTCCCCACCACGTTATCAGAGCTGCCATTTTTCCTTCCACTTGGCATATTGTGTCCATTCCTTTCTCTGTGTTTCCCCTGCTGCTACTTCGTTCCAGAGTTCAGACCTTCAGGAAGGATATGCTTATTAGCTCTTGGCAAAAAACAGTCATTTATCCTACTCCACACCCTCAGAGCATCTTCTGGTCTTGGTGAAGATCTGTTAGCCTGCCTGCTGCTTTCTGCTTTTCCCGCAATGCCATGTTATTCTGTTCTTCAAGAGCTTTCAGTGATCCACTCTTAACTTTCATACACAGTCTACACTCTTCACTTTCTTCTGGTTTCTTAGTTTTCTAGTCTGGGATTAAATCAGATGACCTGAGAAGGAGGTTGGAGTCCTCTTACTGGAGCGGCTGGGGGGTGGATTCAGAGCCATGGTTCCTTCTGTTAGGAGATGGTCATAAACACAGTCCATCTGATAGTGTTTCTAAGTCCTCCAAATCCAGGACTCCAAATATGGCTTGTTCTACCCCTGCCATTCAGGCAGAAGGCCCTAGTGATTAAATTGTGTTTAAGTCCAAGAGAATTATATCTCTGCTTTCTTCAGAAGGAAATTAACAGCTATTTGATATGCCATGTCTTCCCATATATAAATCCTCTCTCTGTCGCCCCATGATTCTTTCTCATTGATATCTGTTGTTGTAGCCTAGTGGGTTGCTTCCCATCTTCTCTCAGTGAAGGATCCGCAGTCAGTTACTCCCTTGTCTGCACACCAAAGAGCTGCTCCATCAAACCTAATGAAGCTGTCTTTAATAAGACATTGGTGAAATTATATCTGGTTTGTTCTTTATTTGATAGCGTAATGGAACTGTTATTTATTCTAGAAATAAAATTAAGAGTTCAAACCACATAGAACAGACAGAGCTCAGAGGTTTTATTTCATGTAGATCTGAAGTGGCTCTGCCTAGAATGCTGTTTGAAAGATTCTTAAACCACATTGGCCTTTGTAGGATCACTGTGATTGATTAGCCATGTCTGCCATGGGCGCTGGAGTTGGGAAGAGTGGTATGTGTTCCTTTTACCTACCAAGGCTCACTTATTGACATAGTCTGTGCTAATCACATAGCAGAGTACAGAAAGACCTGGGATTATTTGTTTCTGCAACATCTAATAGATCCTGGGGCAACTACTGAAATATTATCTAAAATTAAACATGCTCTTTGTGTTTTCCTCATATCCTTATCTGAGTTGGTGCAAACTGTGTTCTTATCCTGAACCTCTACTTCTTTGTGGTCAAAAATGAACTGTGATTTGTCTTGAAAGACACAGGATCTTGAATACTGGATCATCATATAAGCTCAGCTGGGTGGTTGAGAGTTACAGAGATTTGTGTTTCAGAATATGGTGAGAGGAGGCACAGAATGATTAATAGTATGATCTCTGGTGTCAGGCTCCCAGGCTGAAGCCCTAGCACTACCCTTACTGCTGTGTGACCTTGGAAAAGTAGCTTAACCTCTCTGTATTTCCGTTTTCTCATCTAGAGAATGTGACTGATTACCTCACCTACCTGAAGGCAGTTGTGGAGATTAAATGATTAATGCATGAAAAGTGCTTGCACAGTGCTTGGGACATAGTAAATTCTCAGAAAAGTTAGCTCTTCTCATAATTATATAAACTCCTTTTAAAGGGAAAATGAATACCTGTTAAACTTCAAATTATATTTGAATTCAGTTAAAATAGTCCCTTTTCAGATATACATTTTAGCAGTGCAACAGAGGCTATTCTTTGGCTGGTAGCTTGGTTGTGGTTAACCAGACACGATGGGAAGACATCAGACTTCCCATCTGTAACATGGGGATGACCACATGCCTGACCTGTGGAGTTATGAAGATGAGTTGACTTACTACATTATAAGTGGCCTAAAACAGTACGGAAAGTGAAAGTGAAGTCATGTCCGACTCTTTGCGACCCAGTGGACTGTAGCCCACCAGGCTCCTCCATCCATGGGATTCTCCAGGCAAGAATACTGGAGTGGGTTGCCATTTTCTTCTCCAGAAAAACAAAACAGAGTACACAACAAATACTCAAATATTAGCTATTCTCATCATCTCTGCTACTATTGTTATCGTTATTTCTTGACGGAGTGTTATTTTTCTAAATGCATTCACTTTAGCATAAATGAGAGTCACGCTGTTCTGAAAATCCCATCCTGATCTCTCTTACCCTAGTTTTCCCAGAATTGTATGTGAATTCATGCTCTTTTGTCTTAACAGCCAAGGAGACAGTGCCTGGTCTTGCATCTTGAAGCTGTGGCATTCTGCACTCTGCCTGGCACAAAATAGGCAATTCATAGATATTTCTTCCCTCTGAGTTAGTGAATGGGTGAGTGATGAGTTAATAAATGAGTAAAACATCTAAGCCATGAAGAAAGGAAAATTGATACTGCTTTAGTTGAGGAGGTTGCAGACTGGTCTGAAGTTCATAAACCTCTAGGAACATTTCAAGACCATAAACACAGCATTTAAAAGAAACCAATGTCAGTTATGGAGAAGGCAATCACACCCCACTCCAATACTCCTGCCTCAAAAATCCCATGGATGGAGGAGCCTGGTGGGCTGCAGTCCATGGGGTCACTAGGAGTTGGACACGACTGAGCGACTTCACTTTCACTTTTCACTTTCATGCATTGGAGAAGGAAATGGCAACCCACTCGTGTTCTTGCCTGGAGAATCCCAGAGACTGGGTAGCCTGGTGGGCTGCCGTCTCTGGGGTTGCCCAGAGTCGGACACGACTGAAACAACTTAGCAGCAATGTCAGTTACGCTTAAATCTTCCATTGGGTTGATGAAATGAATCTTGCCAAGTAAGGAGTGAAAATCACAAAACTCCTGCAGTGCTGTTTGACTGCCCTTAATGTTCTATGCTTGCCTCTGTACAGTTACTAATCTGTTTAAGGTATAATATTAATGGCACAGAACTTTAATTCCTAAGTATAGAAAATTAAAGGAGACTAAAGGCAAAACACAGAAATGTATTTGGTATCAAGATGAAGTTCAATGAAGCATAGCGAAGATGGAATCAATTATGTAATAAACGTGGAGGGATGATGGAAAATATACCTAAATCTCTCATTTTGAAAGGAATTGGTTCACTTGATTATTTGCAACAGTATCACACTCAGGAAAATCTAAGACAAATGAAAGCAAAACAGAATTTAATTGAGCTATTATTTTGCAGACTTTGGCTTGGTTTCAGACAGTCTAATCAAATTGTGCTTTGCTCAAATAACTAATGTTAAATGCAGCCTACCAACAGATGTTTAAAAAGGGTCTAATTGGAAAATCTACATCCTGGATTTAGTCTGTTTCATTGGGAAAAAAATAGCTTCAAATTTATATTTTTGGGGGATGACACCTAAATGACAGGCATTTCTAGAAAAGATAAAGTTTTCTTTAAGGTTGCCTGGTACTTGGGTGGAATTATCTTGAATAGTCAAAGGTGGCATTCTGGAAATTGAAGTTCTTGGAAATTCTCCAGCTCTGTGCCATACAGCGTTGTGCAGAGAAATCTCCTTTATCACATTACATCACCAGCGTCCTGTTACAGTCCCTGGATCGTGTCGGGCTCGTATACTATAATTTATAATGAACCCTTGCAAGTCATGCAAGGCATATACTGATTGATGACATTTAAAGGTGCTGTCAAGGTGGCTAGGTAATGAAGTTGACCTTCCTGCATTGTTGTCTCAGTTTCAAGTTGGTATATAGAAACTATTTCACCTGCCATATTTGCTTGGAACTTTTCATGAAATCTACAAAAAGAACTTGGCCTAATAGTTAACTCTTTTCTTCCTTTAGACCAGGGCTCAGCCATTTCTTCTCTATAGGATCAGATGGTGAATGTTTTTGGTTCTTTGGGCCATTTTTTTCTCCGTGGCAATGTTTATTCTGCTCTTGTCATGCAAAGACACCACTATATGTGTAATTATCTATTAAAATAATCCCCTACATGTGAACAAGTTTGTTCCAAGTGCACGTTTTAATTCCCATTTATTCGTAAGTCCAACAAAGTTAGCCCATGTACTCAACTAACACAGTAGGCTATATAGTACCGTGCAGCAATAGATTTATGTTACTTTTCACACAAATAATATTATGTTGGTGCAAAAGTAATTACGCCTTCAGACTCTGAATTTTAAATCATCAATAACTAGGCTCAAACACATATTTATTCATCAAAATCAGAATAATTACAATCAACACAATTTTTCCAGTGAGAAATGTTTATTCCTGTAGCTTAAAAATCCATGCTTCGGGATGCAACAAACTCTTGAAAGCATTTTCTGCATCCTGCTGGTTGTGGAAGCATTATCCCTGCAAAAGTTGTCGAGACACTTGAAGAAGTGGTAGTCAGCTGGCAAGAGGTCAGGTCATTATGGCGGATGATTATGGCAAAACTTTGTAGCTGAATTCATTCAACTTTTGAAGCACCAGTTGTGTGACATGCAGTCAGGCATTGTTGCGGAAAAGAATTGGGCCCTTTCTGTTGAGCAATTCTGATCGCAGGTGTTGCAGTTTTCAGTTCATCTCTTGATTTGCTGAGCATACTCCTCGGGTGTAATGGTTTTGCTAGGATTCAGAAAGCTGTAGTGAATCAGATCAGACCAGCAGCAGACCACCAAACAATGGGCATGACTCTGTGTGTGTGTGTGTGTGTGTGTGTGTGTGTGTGTGTGTGTGTGCGTGTGTGCGTGTGTGTGCGTGCATGTGTGTGTGTGTGTGCGCGTGCATGCAAGTTTGGCTTTGGGAAATGCCTTGGAACCTCTTCTCTGTCCAACCACTGAGCTGGTTGTCACTGGATGTTGTATAAAATTCACTTTTCGTTGCATGTTACAATCTGATTGAGAAATGGTTCATTGTTGTTGCATAGAATGAAAGAAGACAACACTTCAAAATGGTGATTTTTGGATTTGCAGTCAGCTCATGAGGCACCCACTTACTGAGCTTTCTCACCTCCCCAATTTTAGATGCAAAGTGACTATAGAGTGGTTGACACTGAGTTCTTGAGTAATTTCTGGTGTAGTTGTAAGAGGATCAGCTTCCATGATCCTCTCACTTGGTCATTGTCAACTTCCTAAGGCCAATCACTGCCATCTTCAAGGCTCTCGTCTCCTTTGCAAAACTTCTTGAACCAACAGTGCACTGTACGTTCATAGCAGTTCCTGGGTCAAATGCATTGTTGATGTTACAAGTTGTCTCTGCTGCTTTGTGACCCATTTTGAAGTTAAATAAGAAAATCGCTTCAATTTGCCTTTTGTCTAACATCATTTCCCTAGTCTAAAATATGTATAAAATAAACAGTAATAATTCATTAGCAAAAAACATAAACCAATAAATGCACATCAAAATGATGTATAACATAACATTTATTTAAGAATGTATTCCAGTGTCAAATGGCAAAGTTCAACAGTGCAAAACTGAAATTATTTTTGCACCAACCTAATATATAAAAACCGGAGAAGGCAATGGCAACCCTCTCCAGTACTCTTGCCTGGAAAATCCCATGGATGGAGGAGCCTTGATAGGCTGCAGTCCATGGGGCTGCTAAGAGTTGGACAAGACTGAGGGACTTTACTTTCACTTTTCACTTTCATGCATTGGAGAAGGAAATGGTAGCCCACTCCAGTGTTCTTGCCTGGAGAATCCCAGGGATAGGGGAGCCTGGTGGGCTGCCATCTATGGGGTCACATAGAGTCGGACACGACTGAAGTGACTTAGCAGCAGCAGCAGCAATACATAAAAACAACAAAATAAAACATTTTTAATCCTACCATACAGTACCTTAAAAAGTACAATAGTAACAGCTACATCACCACTGCTTTTTCACTTGCTTCTGGACAACTTTGGCCTTGAGATTAAGATGCTGCACTACTTACTCTATACAGTACTGTCCAGCAGAGTGCACAAAGGCACAATCACTTGTAGAGGATGCACGCACATGACAATGTATGCCAGACACATGAACTGATGTGATTGGACATGCGAACTCACAGTCATATCTTTGAAAGTTCACAACTTGAGGGTTCATATGTAGGGGACTTACTGTGTATACAAATAAAGAGCATGCACTATTTCAGCAAATATTCATTTGTGAATTTTAGAGTTTAAATTTCATATAATTTTCAAATATCACAAAATATTCTTTTGAATTTTTTTTCAACTATTGGAAACATAAAAACATTTGTAGCTCAAGGCTTATTGCTACATACAGACACAGGCAGCACCCAGATTTGGGCTGGAGTTGGCTGACTTTTGCTCTAATAAAAAATCAGGCATGATCTCGCAGGTTGTCCATTGACAAAGTTGTCTGAATGTGGGGGCTGCTGAAGACTGAAACCTGGTCGCCATATTCCAAGCTTTGCACCTTGGTGTGGAACTAGCACCGCATTTTCTTGGAAGAAAGAGCACCTTTTTCTTATTTGCATGGGGATAATGCCCAGCACCCACATTTCCTTTCATCTTCTTGGTCTGACATCTGTCCATGCATTGTGGTAGGTATAATGGCCAAACTAGCATTAAATTTATTTATTTTTAATTGAAGGGTAAATGCTTTACCCTATTGTGTTGGTTTCTGCTGAATATCAACATGAACCAGTCATAGGTATACTTTTTGAGATTCAAGGAAATAGACTTGGCTGGCAGAGGCTTATTAAACCCATGTGATACAAAGTCATCTCTTGGTATTTTGAGGGTTGGTTTAGGAGCTCCCAACTAAAAAGCCTCTTGATGAAAGTGAAAGTGGAGAGTGAAAAAGTTGGCCTAAAGCTCAACATTCAGAAAACGAAGATCATGGCATCCGGTCCCATCACTTCATGGGAAATAGATGGGGAAACAGTAGAAACAGTGGCTGACTTTATTTTTCTTGGGCTCCAAAATCACTGCAGATGGTGACTGCAGCCATGAAATTAAAAGACACTTACTCCTTGGAAGGAAAGTTATGACCAACCTAGATAGCATATTCAAAAGCAGAGACATTACTTTGCCGACTAAGATCTGTCTAGTCAAGGCTATGGTTTTTCCAGTGGTCATGTATGGATGTGAGAGTTGGACTGTGAAGAAGGCTGAGCGCTGAAGAATTGATGCTTTTGAACTGTGGTGTTGGAGAAGACTCTTGAGAGTCCCTTGGACTGCAGGGAGATCCAACCAGTCCATTCTGAAGGAGATCAGCCCTGGGATTTCTTTGGAAGGAATGATGCTAAAGCTGAAACTCCAGTACTTTGGCCACCTGATGCGAAGAGTTGACTCATTGGAAAAGACTCTGATGCTGGGAGGGATTGGAGGCAGGAGGAGAGGGGATGACAGAGGATGAGATGGCTGGATGTCATCACCGACTCGATAGAAGTAAGTCTGAGTGAACTCCGGGAGATGGTGATGAACAGGGAGGCCTGGCGTGCTGCGATTCATGGCGTTGCAAAAAGTCGGACACGACTGAGCAACTGAACTGAACTGTAGGAGAAGGCAATGACACCCCACTCCAGTACTCTTGCCTGGGAAATCCCATGGATGGAGGAGCCTGGTAGGCTACAGTCCATGGGGTTGCTAAGAGTCAGACATGACTGAGCGACTTCACTTTCACTTTTCACTTTCATGCATTGGAGAAGGAAATGGCAACCCACTCCAGTGTTCTTGCCTGGAGAATCCCAGGGATAGGGGAGCCTGGTGGGCTGCCATCTATGGGCTCGCACAGAGTCAGACATGACTGAAGTGACTTAGCAGCAGCAGCATCAACTGTACTTGTGTGAAATTGAGGAAAACACCTTTCAAGACTTCTTACTCCAATTTGGAGTATTTGCATAATGTATCTGAGTTTATTACATTAAAGCTCTTACTTCCATCTGCCAAAAAATATCTTATAAATACTTTATAGATAGTTGAAGAGATAGATGTAGGATGTTTCCAAATGTGAATGGCTCCTTTTTGAATCCAAAACCTAATGGTGCTTCTTCCACCCAGTGCTGTCTTGCAGCACTCAGTCATAGGCTGATGCTGTTTTCCTCCACTGTTTGCATTTTTAGTCCAAACGTGTCTGATATTGGCAAAGTGACTTACCTCTGTTAAGTTTCCGTTTCTTACCTACAAAAGATTAGTCAGTGGTTCTCAAACCTGGAGGCACGTCAGAAATTTTTATCATCATCAAGATCTAGGTCTCAAAGCTTCTTAAAATATAGCTAGATTACTGATCTCTGTCTATGAATAAAAATCTTGGGATGAGGCCGTAGCATGGGTTTAAAAGACTTCAGAAGTGCTTTTTTATGCATACCCATAGTTAAAGACCACTTGTCAAGGTGACAGCTAAGTTCCTTTCCAACTTGAAATCTCAGCATCTCTTCCATTCAGTTTTCCCTCATGTTTTTGTCTCCTAGCCTCCTCTTAGGGTAGTTGAGATAAACTCTCTGACTTGGTCTCACCAATGTGAACAGGCAGTGGCCATCAGAAGATGTTAGGGAATCCCTGGGTTTTGCCCTTAGATGACTTGCACTATATAAGAGGCAGAATGTACTGTGTAAGAATGAGGTAGGCCACCCAGCCCATTAACGGTGGAGTCCTCTTAAGTCCAGGGAATGAGAACAAGGAAGGATAATACAGGTGGTGTCACATTGAGGGTCTATGGGGGGGGTGGGGAAGCAGCTGGTCTCCGTTTCTCTATACACTTGTGCATTTCTGCTTTGGAATAGACCTGTAGACCACATTTTTTACTATATGTGCCCATTTTGATGGTATTTCCAGGCCTTCCCAAGTTGGGAAATATACTGTAAGTCTCACGAGATCACTAAACTCGATTTCCTAACAAAGTCGTTTGGATATCTTTCAGGTAAGTGTTGAAATTGGCCCACATCTCAGTCACACCTGGTTTCTAGGAGTTGAGGGCATACCTCATTCAGGAACTTGAATGTTATTTAAAATGTAGAGCCGTGTTTCTCCAGAGCCTTTATTCTGTCAGTGCTTTATAAACAAATACCTACTCTGCTCATTTGCAAAATACAGGAAGGGGGAAAAAAACAAAACATGGAGCCAGAAAGATAAACGGGGTGTCTTATGCCTCCCTACCTGTATTACACTTGTCATGTCTGACTTGACTTTTTAACATAGACGCCTCTTCATTCTGCAACTGTTTGAGAATTTGAAGATTGTTAATTGATGAAGGCCAAACAGTCTTAAAGCTGCATGGTCCATGAGGTCCTAAGGGCACTTGGGGACTATTTCTCTTTAACACCAGCTGTAGGAGGCCTGAATACTCACCATCTGTCAGCATGTAGCCAATCTGACTTTTTCCTTTCCATTTTTTTTTAACATAATTTACCGATTGGAGTTGTACAAAAAAAAAGAGAGAGATTATATATATTCTTTGACTTATGAACAGCAGGTCAGAAATGTAAAAAAAAATTTCAAGAGCAGTAATTTTGAAAATGTACACAGATGAATTTGAAAATAAATATTTCACTGCCTACACAGCTCTGTTTAGAATACGAGCTCAGGAAATGTATTCCAGGAACCTTAACATTTTGCATGTCACAGTGTCAGTTCATGCACAATATATTAATGCTTAATTGAAGATAATGTAACGGCAGATCAAAGGCATAATTAACAGGCTTGCAAAAACTCTGATGTCGATCAGGATTTGACTAATAGAAGTCTCGACAAAACTGGTTTAGGAAAGGATAGTGAGAGCAGCCGGGTCTTCATCTGGCTGCTCAGCTGATGGTGATAGCAACTGGAGCTTCTCACCGAGTGAGTGGGTGAATGAGGACCACGGTCACTTTCACCATTCACCAGTACCTCCATTGAAATTGACACTTGCCTGCCTGGGCTCCTGTGGGGTCCCTGGAGCTGCTGGACAGCAGAGCTCTTGATTATCAACTTGTCAGAGTTCTTTTCCATCAGTGTCAGGATATCTCTGTATCTCTGAGACCTATCACTTGTATAGGAAGTGCTTGAGCTGGGACCAGGTTTTAGAGCAGCAGTTGGCAAACATAGACCAGTGGGCCAAATCCCACAGCTTGTTTTCGTAGGACTCACAAGCTGTTTATGTTTTTAAATGGTTGGGAAAAAAATCAAAAGAAGAATAATATTTCATGAAACATTAAAATCCATGAAATTCAGATTTCAGTGTCCACAAGTAAGTCTTATCAGAATAGAGCCATACTTATGCATTTTGCTGACTAGGACTTCTCATGGTAGAGTTGTATAGTTGTATATCTTGCAAGACCTTAAAATATTATTGTCTGGCCTCTTGACAGAAAAAGTGTGTGGACTCCTGGGTGAAGAAGTTTGGGTTTGATCTTGAGGACATCTTGGGGAGGAGAAGTTTGGACAACTAGCAACATACTAGTTTTATAAGGAAGGTAGATGAAAAAAAGAAAAAGTATATTCCCCTCATGTTAGAAAAAAAAAGGAGTGCTTGGAGGGAAACTGATAGAGAACACAGTCATTGGATGCAAAGACCCCAGCATTTTCATGAGATTATTGATCTTTATTATTACTGTCGTCCTCAGTAAGATCTAAGTCTCATTTGGATCTTTAATAATGTAATTGTCATCATTAAGATCTCGGATTTTCTAGAAGGACGGTGCTAGTGAACTTGTTTGCAGGTCAGCAGTAGAAACACAGACATAGAGGACAGAATTGTGCACACAGTAGAGGAAAGAGAGGGTGGGACAAATTTGGAGAGTGGCATGGAAACACACATACTACCATATGTAAAATAGACAGCCGGTAGGAATTTGCTATATGACCCGGGGAGCTCAACGTGGGGCTCTGTGACAACCTAGAGAGGTGGGCTGGGGTGGGAGATAGAAAAGACGGTCAAGAGGGAACAGATATACCTGTGGCTGATTCATGTTGATCTATAGCAGAATCCAACACAATATTGTAAAGCAATTATGCTCCAATTAAAAGTAGATGAATTTAAAAAAATCTCAGATTCATCTGACGTTAACATTTATTGAAAATGCTATAGCGATTCTTATCTGACAGCAAGGCCCCTAGGAAATAAATGTGAGCATGACTAGAGGCTTGCCTCATTCATTTACTTAAAATCTATCCACTTACAAGTATGTTCCTGTTTATTATTTACCTCTTGTGTGCTGGACCCTATCTTGTACTGGATTTCAGAACTGAGTAATTCTTAGTCCTTCTGTCAAACTGAAACTGGAGAGAGAATTATAATATGGTATACTGAATATGCTAATGATGCAAAAAAGGAAACTCTGGGAACATAAAAGAACGAAGTACATAGCATATGACTAGTGCCAGTGAAGAGCTTAATTTTTCATTTGTATTTCAGTTCAGTTCAGTCACTCAGTCATGTCTGACTATTTGCAACCCCATGGACTGCAGCACACAAGGCCTCCCTGTCCATCACCAACTCCCGGAGTTCACTTGAACTCATGTCCATCGAGTCAGTGATGCCATCCAACCATCTTATCCTCTGTCATTCCCTTCTCCTCCCGCCCGCAATCCCTCCCAGCATCAGGGTCTTTTCCAGTGACTCAGCTCTAAGCCTCAGATGGCCAAAGGACTGGAGTTCCAGCTTCAACGTCAGTCCTTCCAATGAATATTCAGGACTGATTTCCTTTAGGATGGACTGGTTGGATCTCCTTGCAGTCCAAGGGACTCTCAAGAGTCTTCTCCAACACCACATTTCAAAAGCATCAATTCTTCGGCCCTCAGCTTTCTTTATGATCCAACTCTCACATGCATACATGACTACTGGAAAAACCATATCTTTGACTAAACAGACTTTTGTTTGCAAAGTAATCTCTCTGATTTTTAATATGCTGTGTAGGTTGGTCATAGCTTTTCTTCCAAGGAGCAAGCATCTTTTAATTTCATGGCTGCAGTCACCATCCATCTGCAGTGATTTTGGAGCCCCCAAAATAAAGTCTATCACCATTTCAATTATTTTACCATCTATTTGCCATGAAGCAATGGGACCAGGCAGCATGATCTTAGTTTTCTGAATGTTGAGTTTTAAGCCAACTTTTTCACTCTCCTCTTTCACTTTCATCAAGAGGCTCTTTAGTTCTTCTTCACTTTCTGCCATAAGGGTGGTGTCATCTGTGTGTCTGAGGTTATTGATATTTTTCCCAGCGATCTTGATTCCAGCTTGTGCTTCATCCAGCCTGGCATTTTGCATGATGTACTCTGCATATAAGTTAAATAATCAGGGTGACAATATACAGCCTTGACATACTCCTTTCCCTAATTAGAGCCAGTCTGTTGTTCCATGTCCAGTTCTAACTGTTGCTTCTTGACCTGCATACAGAGAAGGCAGGTCAGGTGGTCTGGTAGTCCCACCTCTTGAAGAATTTTCCATTGTTTGTTGTGATCCACACAAAGACTTTGGCATAGTCACTAAAGCAGAAGTAGATGTTTTTCTGGAACTCTCTTGCTTTTTTGATGATCCAGCGGATATTGGCAATTTGTTCTCTGGTTCCTCTGCCTCTTCTAAATCTAGCTTGAATATCTGAAAGTTCACGGTTCATGTACCATTGAAGCCTGGCTTGGAGAATTTTGAGCATTACTTCGCTTAGAGTGTGAAATGAGTGCAATAGTGTGGTAGTTTGAACATTTTTGGCATTGCCTTTCTTGGGATTGGAATTGAAAACTGATTTTTTCCCAGTCCTGTGGCCACTGCTGAGTTTTCCAAATTTGCTGGCATATTGAGTGCAGCACTTTCACAGCATCATCTTTTAGGATTTAAAATAGCTCAACTGGGATTCCGTCACCTCCACTAGCTTTGTTTATAATGATGCTTCCTAAGGGCTACTTGACTTCACATTCCAGGATGTCTGGCTCTAGGTGAGTGATCACACCATCATGGTTATCTGGGTCCTGAAGACCTTTTTATATAGTTCTTCTGTCTATTCTTGCCACCTCTTCTTAATATTTTCTGCTTCTGTTAGGTCCATATTATTTCTGTCCTTTATTGTGTTCATCTTTATACATGAAATGTTTCCTTGGTATCTCTCATTTTCTTGAAGAGATCTCTAGTCTTTCCCATTCTGTTGTTTTCCTCTATTTCTTTGCATTGGTCACTGAGGAAGGCTTTCTTATCTTTCCTTGCTATTCTTTGAAACTCTGCATTCAAACAGGTTTATCTTTCCTTTTCTCTTTTGCCTTTCGCTTAGCTTCTCTTCATAGCTATTTGTAAGGTCTCCTCAGACAACCATTTTGCCTTTTCTTGGGGATGTTCTTGATCCCTGCCTCCTGTACAATGTCACGAACTTCCATCCATAGTTCTTCAGGCACTATATCAGATCTACACCCTTGAATCTATTTGTCACTTCCACTGTATAATCATAAGGGGTTTGATTTAGGTTATACCTGAATGGTCTAGTGGTTTTCCCTACTTTCTTCAATTCGAGTCTGAATTTGCCAATAAGGAATTCATGATATGAGCCACAGTCAGCTCCCAGTCTTGTTTTTGCTGATTGTATAGAACTTCTCTATCTTTGGCTGCAAAGAAGATTATTAATCTGATTTTGGTATTGACCATCTGGTGATGTCCATGTGTAGAGCCTTCTCTTGTGTTGTTGAAGGAGGGTATTTGCTATGACCAGTGTGTTCTCTTGGCAAAAGTCTGTTAGCCTTTGACCTGCTTCATTTTATACTCCGAGGCCAGATTTGCCTTTTACTCCAGGTATCTCTTGACTTCCTACTTCCTAATTTGTATTTACTTCTAATTAAGTAGCCATACATGGGAGTGGCTACCATTTTGTACACTGCAAATAGAGAATATTCCCATCGTCTTAGAAAATCCATTGGATAATGCTGTTCTAGAATTTCTTTGGCTTTGAAAATATTTTGGTAAATATATCCTCCTGATGAAAGATCAAAAGGCAGTCTTTTTAATGTGGCTTCTTCATACGTCTCCTAAATGTGTGTCTCTTAATTTCTGGTCACATACTATATCTTCTGTACCCTTCTTTTACTGAATGGTTATCAGGCAAGACAATAATGCCATAATTTCTGGAAACAGCTAATGTCTTTCCTGGGGGTTGAAGTTTTCCCTTCTAATAAGAAAAACTCCAAAGTCCTGGACGTTTCATTGAAGGAAACCAAGCCAAACTCCCTCCCCCCAGTGAACCACAAGTCTCTTTGAAAACTGATGATTATTTTTATTTGTGTAGACTTAAGATGGAAATAAGAACTTCAAAAGAGAATTTGAAAAATACCCTTCTCACCAAAAAAGCTTAAATCATTTCCTCTGAAAGTTTCCTTCTATCGAAGGTTTACTTTGGTCCCACAGACTATCCTCCTCCGTTCCTCAGTTTGAGGGGGAAGAACGTGACCTTCACTTTCCACTGATGTTGCTCTAAGGGTCCCCTTTCTCAGGGGCAGAGACTGACAGACCATGGTTTCCTATTGGCTTTGCCAAAAACCAAATCCTTGGACTTCATTTTTTGCTTCTAAAACCTGTTCATAGTTGTGCTTCTCACACCTGCCTCCCAGGCATGAAGTTTATAGGTCTGTGTTTTATCAACAGTGATATAATGAGTAGTGATATATCCACTTAGATTAATAGCAGTAATAATATTAGAATTAAATTTATTGGTTGGCTGTTTTGATTGGTTAGTGGAAACTTGGAATTACCCTTAATCTTTAGCTTCAGGTGTCAATGAGAAAACAAAGCTTAGTTGTTATGACTCTAGAGTCAGATATACCCAAATTCAAAAACCATGTACCCATTGTATGGCCTTGTCCAGATTAGCTTACTTCTTCAATTCTTCTATAAAGTAGAAATATCCAACTGTTAGATTATTTTGGAGGATTAAGTTTAAAGAATGTACATGCCAAGAACTGACACATGACACTCAGACTGTTACTTACCCTTGTAGCCAGTGCTCTTATCATCTTGATTATGATGTTAGTCATGAGTTATCACTTGTGAGATCCTCGACTGCCCTGCACAGAACAAATTGGAATTTTATGTAACATTAAGATTTTTTTCAACAGTGATCGATGGGCAGAGTGGTAATTGTCGTTGAAAATACGCATGTCAGAGCAATTGCTTTTAGGATGGTTACAGATGTATTATCGTCTCCAGATCTTTCATATACACCCAGTGGGTTAAAGATTTCTCCAGACAAGATTGCGCTGAGTGGATGTTTACATCTGTCGGTCTCTGTACCGGGACCTGCTTCCCTTGTGATGGTACAGTTAGCTGCACCTGCTGATGAGAAAAGAGATGTGTGATGCGTATTCGCCTCACTTCCCAGCCCCTTCCTATTCCCCTCTCCACTCTAAGGAGGAAGTTGTCCAGCTATTTTCTCACTGAGTTTATAGCTTCATGGCTGCAAGCAGGACCAGAGAGTACCCTAATTTCCTTGTAACTCTTCCTTTCCTTGGGTCTTGATGTGTTGGGAAGCAAAGCGTAGGTTTTAAAGTTGTCTTCTGAGGAGGCCTTCTAGTCAGAGTTTACTTGCTTCTCTGGGGACTCAGCCATTTGTCACTCTTCATTGCCCTGTCACTTTTCCCCCAAGGGCACTTCTCCACACACCTGCAAGACACTTGTTCTTTCACTTCTGTTTTGCCACATTTATTAACTGCATTTATTTTAAAAAGGGACAAATATTTTCTAACAGCAAGTAGGACTACTCAGATACAAATAGGGTGGTCGTGTTTTAAAAAGCATGAAATTTTAAAAATAATAAAATAAAAAGCATGAAATTGTCCAAGAAAATGTGGAAGAAGCTTAGGAAATGGAAATTATAGAAAGTAGGAAATTTGAGGTTTCGATTAGAATAAGAGAAGAATGTGGGAAGCAAGAAATCAAGTAGAGACTGCAAACTGCGGGTCAGCAGGCTGGACGCTGTTTCATTTGTACAAAGTGTTGAACATCTTGTAGAGTTAGTTGCAAAGGTAAAAATGCTGAAGTGGTTCCCATGAAAATTCCATTTTCCAAGGATAACTGGAAAATAATTTGACTCCAAGAATAAATCCTTATCCATTTTTTTTTTTTTTTAAAGGAAGCTGGGCTTCGGCATTGGGAGATTGTGTTCACCTATGGCTGATTCGTGTCAATGTATGGCAAAACAAATACAGTATTGTAATTTTAAAAAATAAATAAATAAAAAATAATAATAATAAAGGAAGCTGGAGCAGCATTTCTCCATGGCATTGGTTATCTGGAGCTCAGAAATACTGCTCCTCCCTACCTCACTGTGGACTTGAGCCTGCTACACAGTTCCTTTCAGGAACTGTCCGTCTCCTGTAGCCCCTTCTTCCCAGGGGCCAAACGCCCCTTTAACAGATCCACCCCAGAGTCGAGAGGGCTTTGATTGTCTGCCGCTGACCACCTTGAGCTCAGGAATTTGGGAGTTCTGGATTCTTTATCCCTGGGCATCCTGACTGTAAATGTGATGTCTTCTCTAACTGCTGCCCACGTAAAGCTGAAACTTCATGTTTTTACCTGGGGCTCTGAAATAGCAGTGATTCCCGTAATGCCAGGATGGGGCAGGGGCCGTATTTCCCTCCAGGAGAAAAGCGTGCATCAGACAGGATGATACATTTTTTTCCCATATAAAGTTTGGCTACTGTGTAACCACACAACTTAGTGTCTTCAAGCCACAGTAGTAACATTTATTATTTCACACATTTTCTCTGGGTCATAAATATGGGAGTAGCTCATGGGAGTTCTGAATCATGGTCTCTCATGAGGTTGCAGGTAAAATTGTGAGGCTGGGGCTACCGTGGGCCTGAAGGATCTGCTTCCGAGACAGTTCATATGGCAGGAAGCCATCTGTGCTCATGGTGCAGATGTCTCCAGAGTGCCCCTTGAAAGTCTCATAGCATGGCAGCCGGCTTCCCCCAGGATGATCCAGGTCTTCTGTGACCTAGCTCTGGAAACCATTTATCATTACCTCTGCCATATTTATCCATCACACAGACTAGCCCTGATCCAGTGTTGGAAACGACTACACAAAGCATGCATACTAGCGGATGAGAATTTGGGGCTGATCCTATGGAGAGTCATTGCCCAAGTGAACCAGTGAAGCAGCTTGTCATGTGTCATATCCCTCAGCTGGACTGGACAGAATAAAAGGGTAGAGGCCAACTGTTGCCCTGTTGGTTCAAAGCCATCAGCCAAAGTGGCATTCGCTTCACTTAAGAGAGTTCTGTGTGACTAATAAGAAAAATTGACTCAAGAGGAGATGAATTGTACCATGATGTTCGAGGAATTAGATTTGTCACATTCTGCAAATGTCCTCCACTCTTTCCTCCTTGAACATTGAGAGGTTGTGTATTCTCAGAGTGGTGAGAGCTTGGAGATTATCGCATAGTGATTTTAAGGCAGAATCAAGTTCAGCATTTCCATCCAGCGGCCTCTCCAGCTTCAGTATCTTAGAGGTCTGATGTTATTAGAATTATTTTGCTAGTAGTTAGGTGATCAGATGGAAGGTTAAGAGAAAAACATTCTTGCAGAGTCTTCTTGACTAGACTGAGAAGATTCCCTGTCCAACCTCTGACAAATCATTGGGTAACTGTATCTGGTTAGACAGTGTTTCATAAGGGTCAAGCAAAGCAGACAGGGTTCCTCAACTCATGGAGCTGACATTCTTATGGGCCATTATACCTATATGCAAAATAATAATAATCACCAGATGTCAGATGATGATGAAGGCTGGTAAGAAAACAAACCTGATTAAGATCTAGACAGTAGTGATGAGATTCCCATGGTAGATTGACCAGCCAGGCAAGACCTCTTTGAGGAACTGATCTTTGAGTGGAGACCTCAGTTGAGTCTTGCAAGTGTCTAGAAGAAGAATATTTAAGATTGAGGGGGCAGCAGGTGGAAAATCCACTCCCCACCCACTGCCCTTGACCCTTAGACACAAGTAGGCTTGGCAAGACTTGCACAGTTCACGGAGGCTCTGTCCACTTCCACACTAAGGTAGTCACCACTGTGCTGCTTCTGGTTGACCACTGGCTCTGTTCTCTGTAGTCTTGTAGTCCTGACTTAGCCTTCTCCGCTAAAGAAATGCTTTTGCATGCTCAACAAGAATCACATGGGAAGCACAGTATGCTGTGGTGAGTTGATGTGTATTTCCCCTTTTGTCCCCACCAAGATTTTTACAAAACTTAATGTATGCAAACAGATATTTTTGTTTGTTTCACTTGAGTCGCTTTTGCATAATATAACAAGTCCATGATTTCACATGTACAGTAATTCATAGAAAGTGATAGTCATCTTGCTTAGACACCTTATTTCTCAAAACTTGCTTGCTAAATATAGCACCTTCTCAGCCCCATATAAGGTGGCATAAAAGAAAAGAAAAATAAAGGTCAAAGTTTCCCCACCCACGAATTTGGTTATAAAAACAGCAAAGCAGGGTTTTTCTGAACTTGAATCAGTAAATTTTTAATTTAAATAGTATCCTGTTTTGACAAAGTGCTAAACCACAAAAGTCTCGGAAAGACACTCTTAAGCTTGTGTCAATACCTGCTGGCATCTCTCGACAGGAAGCTTGGGATGCCTTTTGTTGTCATTGTGTGAGCCACCAACAAGGAATGCGTGCCCTTATTTGTTGCATCCGGGAAATGGTCAGAAGTGCTCTGGTGAGGCTGGAGCCTGTTGACATTACTCTGTTGCATAACCCTTTGCCAGACAAAAACCCGTATTGTTTCTTGTGTTCAATTAATCACCGTTTGACTCTGGCTTTGTGAAGCATGCCTCCTGAGTGAGGCGGGATACAGGGTCACACAGACTCTCTTCCCTGGCCCATGCAGCAGAGAACTGAGCCTGTGAACCTTTCCCACCTTAGTGCTGGGATCACACCGCCCATACAGTTGAGTTATAAGGGGCCTGCATGGCTCTTGAGCGGCTTGAACTCTCCCTAAGAAACCCAAGGAGCTAGAAGAGTGCGTTGTTAGATTTCATTCCTGGCTCTCTTTCAGTTTCTTGCATGTTGAATAGTTAAGTTACATTTTACTGTAAAGGTGACTGCCTTTTTCTTATGGGCCCTTCAGGGTAAACAGCCGTTCGTTTCCATCTGTGAACACACATGTAGCTTGTGTTGGGGTAGGGTGCCCCGTGCTTCCAAAGCCATTATTTTTCTGTAATGTTTATGCTCCGTGGTTGTGCATATATCGATTCCATGCCCCAGTGCCAGGTGGAGAGGTAGCCTGCAATTCCAGCTGAATTTGTTACATTTGAAAGTAGACCGGAGTGGAAGCAAGCGGTGGATCAAGCAAATAGCTTTTCATCTTCCATCAGTTGGTTATCTGCTTTGTTCTGCGGCAGGAGTTGGCAGCCCAGGGTCACATTAGATATCGCTCAAGATTTAGAAGAGAGGCATTCTTGGAAAGTGTCTGGCAAGACAGAACTCAGGATTTCAATCCCTACCTCTCATTAGACTCGGGCTTTGTCACATGTACCTCTCAGTGACTGATGGTGAAATTGGAGATGGCTTATCTGGTCTATGATTGCAGCTCTTATCTCTTGACCAGCTGGAGATGCTGAAGATTAGAAAATGCAACAGCGATTCCAGGTTCTCCAAAGATACAATTAGCATGACACTAAGAGTATCCCTCTACATACTGTTTTCTCAGTAAATTGTGTAATAACAACATTGGTAGATTACATTGTCACATGAAGAATTAGAAGATTCCTTTCTAGGCAAGGCTTATATATCTCTTCAATATGGAATTAACCAACCATCCTCTGTGGGTAAACTGTAACTGCTGGGCAGAACCAGAGAGAGCTGAGACCACTTTTTGCCCCCTTGCCCAGGGGCAGACAGTGGGAAAGGCCAGATGCCAACACATGTGATTTTAGGTTTATAAAATAGTTATGAATAATTATGAATATAGTTATGAATAATTTCAAACTGATATTTTAATTCAAATTTTAGAATTGTTGGCTGCACAATCAAAATAATTAGTCTGGATTTAGAGGCACAGGTCTGAATCCTGACCTGCCACTGGGATCTTGAGCATAATCTTTAAGCTTTCATTTTGATTGTGAGTCAATGAAATGGCTATAGATGATGCTCATCTCACAAGCTTGCGGTAAGGACCATTTGAAAATTGGAACAGAAAGCATCCAGCCTGAGACACCTAGCATGTGACACACACTAAACAAAAGTTACCAATGATACCATCAGAACTTGATGAACTTGTTTATGATGACTTTAAGACACCAGGCTGTTATCAATATTATTAGTAAAAACCTTAAATCCTAGAACCTCATTCATCTTTGGCTAGAATTTGATAAAAATAGGAAAACAAAGGAAATTTTGGATGCCAGATATTAATAAGGTTAAGTGAAGAAGCTGGATTGAAGGGAAAAAATGTAGCTCTAAGTTGTTGATAAGCTGGGCAGAAGGATCATTATATGAAATAAATAAACCACTAATGGAGAATATTTTATGCCTGAAGTCCATATGTTCAAACTGATGAATTAAAAAAAAATCACTTTATAAGGGAGAATGGAAAGCCTTTTATTTAAAGGGAGATTAATGTATAAAAACCTATCCTCTTAATATATGCCTGATTTCAGAAGCTGATTGCAAACAATATAACTTACACAGTGGACATTGTGAAATGGGCCCCATGAAGACAGAATATATCTCCCAAAATACAATCCTCACTCCGTTTCCATTGAGGATTGGTTCTAAGACCCTCTGGATACCAAAGTCCGAGGATATTCAAGTCGCTTATGTAAAATGGTGTAGTATTTGCATATAACCTACTCACAGCCTCCTGTATACTTTTAACCATCTCTAGATTACTTTAATACCTAATACAATGTAAATGCTATGCAAATAGTTGTAAAATACAATGTAAATGCCATGTAAGTAGTTGCGTGTGTGTGGCAAATTCATGTTTTGCTTTTTTAGAACTTTCTAGAATTTTTTTCCTTAATATTTTCTATTGATGGTTGGTTGAATCTGAAGATGAGGAACCTGTGGATAAGGAGGGCCAACTGTATGTGGATGATACTAAGGTAGTTGTTGACAGGCTTCCTAAATCATTTATTGCCAGACGGGAATAAAGTATGGTTGTCCCAGTTTGACACACTGGACCTAGGAAAAAAAAAGAAACTTTAATGTTGAAATCAGGACTGAGGAGCCATTGCAGGGTTTGTGGGAAAGGACAGTAAAAGAGTTTTGAGTGAAAACCCATTGGACCAAGAAGTCTGAATTGTACTTTCATCATGAGACCTTGGTGGGGTGGGGGATGGGGATTTCTTTGTTTTTTGTTTTTTTTAATATGGTAAAATGTCTTGAAGAAATTCCCAGGGCTTGTGAATAGAAGACACTTCATTGAATTTTAAAGTGAAGTGGCAGGCCCACCTGATAAGAAACTTGTAAATTTGGGTGATCGAAAGAAAAATGCACATATGGTGAATTGAAACTTCGTGATTGATCCATGACTGGGACGGTGTGAGTGTACTTGGGGCTGACGTGGGGAATCCCTCCCAGAATGGCATCACATGGACCAAGATTTGCTGCTGCTATCATGTGCTTTATAATTTGGTGTTTCCCTCTTGCTGTGCTTTTCAAGGTTGATTGGAGATATTAACACGATTACTTCTTAATCTCTTTGAGGAAAGAAGTACCTGTATTAGTCATGTGCAAATGTCAAAACCCAACTTAGACTGGCTGGCAGGCAACGGGGGAAAGTCTCTTGGCCCACAGGACTTGAAAGTTCAAGGTTTAGCCTGGCCTCAGACACAGCTGGGACCAGGCACTCAAATAATTGTCACCAGGACTTGGTCTAGCTCCATTTTTTGTTCTGCTTTCTTTTTCTGTTGGCGTCATGCTTTGTTAGATTCTCCTCTCCACTGAGACAAGATGGCTCGTAGGAGCCCCAGACTGACATATTTACAGTTTAGCAGCCCCTGCAGAAAACTCGTATCTCTTGCCCAGTAATTCCAACAAGAGCCTCTGAATTGACCAAATGGCTTGAGTCACCTGTGCCTGAACTGATCACTATGGTCCAGGGGTTGGGAGTATGCTGATTGACGACACAGGTGAGTCCTGTTCTCACCTTCAGATTACCCTGGATAGATTGGCTCCATTAAAACCACATAGATCCAGAATCATTATGTCTAAGTTGTTGTACCACAATCATCCTTTGAAAACATGGAGGAGTGGATGCTGCATAGATATTTTATCCCATATCATCTTAAAGAGGGTGAAGCATACCATATTGTTAGTTTCAGCCAGTCAGCAAGTTTAATGGAAAAAATCACTTCCTTAAGAGTTGGGCAACTTGACACTCAATCCCAACCCTGTGACTAACTGCTTGTAAAGCTTGGGAGAGCCATGTAAATAAATTTCCTAGGATTCAGTTTCTATCAGAAACCAAAAACCTAGAATATTTTATCAAGTCCCTTTGTTCTGGGGGAAAAAAAGCTATATTTCAAACTTAGAATTCATCAGTATGATGTTTTCCATATTATACTCATCTCATAGACTGGTATGTTCTGGAGTATCAGCATTGTCTGATAGAATTTTCTACAGTGAGAGAAATATTCTATATCTTTGCTGTCCAATATGGTAATTTCTAATCATATTCTCTATTACATACTTCACAAGAGGATGACGTTACCAAGGAACTTAATTTTTATTGTAACTGATGTAGACAAACAGCCACATGTGACCAATATCTCCTCTTTTAGCTCAGCTCTAGATTAATGGTCAAGTAGAGTTGTGTGAATGTTAGATGGTAACAGTGGAAGTTGTCTTGATTTTCTGTGCCTTTGGTTGGTAATGATTGTTTATTTTTCATTCATAATTTGTAGTTTAAAAAGTACTGGTCATTCAAGTAAATACAGAAAGACCACTGTCCCCAGATCAGAGAAGAGTGTTGTGTTGGAGGCTAATTTTTCCAGTTTCGGTGGTTCCTCATGCATCTGCCTGCCAGGTGGTATGAGGCAATGGAAAGAATGCTTAATTAGCAGTCAAAAGTTTTCGGTTCTGGTGTCGGTTCTGCCAGTAACCACTCAGATGCATGACCTTTGGCTAGTCATTTTTCCTTCCTGGGCATGAGTTTTCTCATCTGGAAAATGAGGGGTGAGATTAAAATGATCTCTCAATCTGTTCCAGGTCAAAGTTTCTATGATTCTAAGTCTTTTTTTTTCCTCATTCTCATGGCCGGGACATGGCTGAGAGTTTCTCTGTGTGTAGCTGCTGAGTGTACTACGTCCGGTGGCTGAAAGAACTAGGGAGATACTTTGGACCACTGAATCTGAAAGAACCCTGAGGAAAGTCAAGGTCTGCTTCAATCTTGTTTAGTTTCCTAATCCAAGATAAATCTAGAAAGAAATAACAGGTAGTGTTAAGCAATGTATACTTGATTCAAAAACAGGTTCGTCTGAAATGGGCTTCTGTTGCCACTTCCAGAGTTGAACATGGACGTCAAGGCTTCAGGCAGGGTGTTGTGAGCTGGGTCAAAGTGAAGAATATTGAGTGAGGAATGAGGCCGGAGGATTGTTAGCCAAAAACCATAGCTACTACTGCTTGGTGGTAAAGTGTAAAGGAGGAAATTCAGAGATACGATGTTCTTTGGTACCCGGGAAGTTAGGGTTAAGAAAAGATGTTTGGAGTGACTTCATCTGTGGAAGGTTGGTTTTTGAAGGAGGAGATGAATCACAAATGAAGAGAAAGAGGAAGGAAAGAACATTGGCCAGATTTGCAGGAGCAGGTAGGAGGATGTGAAGTGTTCCAAAGGACAGTGTGGTAGGATGTGTCAAACCAGTGCAGAGGGAGAGAGGCATCAGCTGGGGCTGAATAGCAACATGATGCTTACTTGGTGATTTAATTTTGATGCTTGGTAATGACAAAGGCTAATTGTGTTGTTAGCATGTGATAAGGTGGCAGGGTTCAAACATGTATTGATGTGATCATGCTGGTGAATTCCCACTGTAAATAAAAGCTCCTATACTCTGTCTCCATAGGATAGTTTTGACATGGTTGCATCTTGTAGCTTTATTTTTATTTTTTAACTGGCTATCTTTATGTATGCTAACAGTCATCTCCAGAGATTCATTTTCATTTCAAAAAACTTTTAAAGGTGTTAATTGCATTTTTCAAAACTCTTATGTAATTATTTAAAATTATTCCACCGGCACCATAAATCAGAACTTTTCCCATTATATTGCCGAGGTACATTTATGACCTGTTTAGACACTTTTGATTTATAGGTTTAGGAAACAAGAGTATAGAAAGCATTGCCAAGTTTTAATTTGGAAATTTCTGTAGCCACGTCTGTTTCTGCAGAAAAGAGAAAAGAAAGCTGGTGGGAGAGGTGATCAGGAGGTGGGATCACCACCATTCTCCCTCCCCCAGCAACACGTACCAGTGAGACATACGAAAAAGAAGCACAAGACCCAGTGTGGGGTGTCTTGCTCTGAAATGAGCAATTAGGATGTCTTGCACGAGTTGTTTAGTGCTTTGAAGTTTTATTTTTAAATGCTGGTTTTAGGTAACAGGGTGCTTAAATCTGAGTGATTCACTTAACTCTCTAGAACTCAGTTTCCCCATCTGTTAAATGTAGATCAATCATAGCATCTCTTCAATGGATTGTGGCATAAGTTAAATGTTTGTTGATTTATGCATTGAAAACTGTTTGGCTGTGAAGCACCTACTGAGATGCAGACACCCTGTTAGGTACCACATGCAGGTGACAGGAGGGGGCGATGCAGACACTGTGTCTGAGATGGTGCTCAGTCTGGAACGTGTTGATACCACAGATAAATGTGCATGACCCCGAGTGTGAAACTGATCTTGGTAACTGTCAAATAAAACAGCAGCAACTCCAGTTTAGATGTTGTGAAACAATGGAATGCACACATTTAGAAAACTCACCACCCTACATCTGAGATGAGGCAATTCTCTATGAATTTAGAGATGACAAAAATTGAGCGTCTGGAAGACAGTTAAGGCAGAGTTAATATTCTGAGCCGAAGAATTGCGGTTTTCTAAAGTCTCGGCAGGCTGAAATTTTGGATCTAAATGAAAAAGATCTTTCATGGGAATAAAGGCACAGCCCATTCCCCTGCCCAAGTGCAGAGTAGAGAGCACTCACTACTCTGTGATCAGTGGCTAATGTCATAGTCAGGGGACGACTGTAAAACCAGTAGGACCCAAGTGTGCTCTAGGCTGGGTCAGGGAGGGGCGCCGAGGACCCTTGGCTGCATTCAGAGCACAGTGAAGAATTAATTTAAGGCTCTGTCCTCCTTGAGGGACAGGTGACACTTGGCCTGCTGTGCTTATTTCTGGTTGCTGCATTTGAAGGCGGCCAGGGCAGACCAGAGCAGAAGGCCTAGTACGCGTGTGCGTGTGTGCTCAATTGTGTCCGACCCCAGGGACTGTGTAGCCTGCCAGGCTCCTCTGTCCATGGAATCCTGCAGACAAGAATACTGGAGTGCATTGCCGTTCCCTTCTCCAGGCGATCTTCCCCTCCCAGGGATCCAACCTCGTCTCTTGGGTCCCCTGCTTTGGTAGGCAGGTTCTTTACCACTGGCGCCCCCTGGGAAGCACTTTAAGGGGAAGGACAGACCTAAGACAGTGTGGGGCCCTGGTAGGACGGGGCAAAGTCATGATGGTGCAGGGTTAAATTGAATCATCCCTAGAGATGAGCTTGGTCCTAAGTGCACAATTTCCAGAATCCAGGCCACCAAAGAAAAATAAGGTCTTGCCAGCACTGGGTCTTCTGCTTCTGAAGAGAAAGGTTAAGTTGCCACTATTGGTGACTGCTCCATGGCCCCAGTGACATGTAAGCTGAGGCCTTTCTCTCAGCTTTTTCCTGCATCAGGCAAGAGCCTCCAGAAGCAGAGCCAAATGAAGGGAAGCCTTGAGCAACGAACATCCTTTTCAGGGTGTCTGGTATTGGCAGCGGCTCAGGAAATTGCTTTTCCCGCCCTTCCAGCCTTATCTCCATTCAGGATTCTTTTCATTTGACAAAATTAGCAAGACAAATGGAAGATGGATGATTTTTAAAAAATATGAATCACTGTCTACCTTCAGTTGTATTGTTGTAGGTACAGTTGTATTGAACTTACTGACTTGAATTTATTCAGCTGTAAAATGTAAAGTAGTTTGTGTAATCCTTGAATCATAGTTTCTCTTATTTGTCTTGTTTAAACTTTCAAACATTCTGAGTGATCATTGATTGTTCTATAGAAACCCTTTTATTTTTATTTTTTTGTATGTGAGGTCACTCCATCACAAAGCTGAAGTGTTTTTCAGATGGGAAATATGGGCAAAATTGGGAAAAAGAAGAAAAGCCCTTTGATATCAAAGAAAGGGAGATATAGCAGGAATTATAATTGTGCTAGCCTTGCTAAGGACCTCCCAGTTCCTCAGTGTTACTGGTTCTTGCTTTCTCCCATGTGGATATGTGTATACACTCTTCTGAGTAGTATATATATTCTTCCTACTTGCCCGCCCAACTACCAAGTCACACCATTATCCTTAAATTTGCAGCATAATCCTTATCTTATTTGAAAGGCCCCCTTATTCCCTAAAGCCAGGGAGGAAGCCCCCTTTCTCTGCACCCCCTACATGTGTGTGTGTCTCTCTTTTTTCCATCGTTCAAATGATGGCTGATGCCACGCCATGTGCTCTGAGAGCACTAAGGGAGTTCTGCACCTTGCCTTGGGTAGTATAGATGTTGGAAGCTTTGAAAAGAAGCTTGAAATTAGCTCATTAGGTCAAAGAGCATCTGTTTGGGTGTAAGCCAAGTCCTCTCTGGGGCTGTGGTGGCCAGGGTTCTACCAAATGCTTTCCTTCCCAGAGACAAGAGTAGCAAAATATTATCCAAACATAGGCAGAGGGTTCCATTAATTGTGCCTCATGTTGGCCATCCTGTGTGTTCTCAGCACTCAGGGCAGATCCCTCCTTTGATATTCCCAGTGGATCCTTGAGAATTCATTTAAGAAATCACCAGACTCCTTCACATACCCAAGCAATAACCTGGCTGGTGGTTCTGGCCTACTGGGCAACCTGAAGCTAAAAGAGGGGGCTGCCTCATGACCTTGAATTTAAAAACAAAACAAGATGACCAAATGTCTTTTCCCACTGTTGAGGTTCACTGGATGAAACAGCCTCTGCTTAGTTAAATTTTGGAGTTAGGATCGAGACTACTTCCATCAAAGAAAAATAAGAAGTCAACAAGAGTGAAAAAACATTTTGCCTTCTGATATTTCATCATAGCAAAAGGAAGAGGTTGAAGGAAAAGCAGTTTATAGCAATAAGAATGGTATTAGGACACATTTAAGTGCTTCCAGTATGCCAGGCACTGACCCACTTTAACTCATTTGATCCTAACCCTCTAGGGGAAGTACTAGGCTTAGATCCTTTTATATATGTAGAAACTGAGGCACTTAGACATGAAAAACTTACCGAAAGTACAGTCAGGAAGTGGCGCAGCCAGCATGAGAACCCTTCTATAGGAAAGTGTCTTTGGGCCTTTCATGTCCAGGGACAACATAAGCCCCAACACGACACTGTTCCATCTTTACATCTAAGACACTGATGCCAGGAGAGCTCGGGTACCATCCAGGCTAGGAATGCTGGCACACTGCCTTTTGCCCAGTGACATCTTAGAAAAGATGAAGAGGAGAGTGTCTGCCTGTCTGTCTGTGTGTCTCTCTCTTCTCAGCGGTGGAAGTGGCAGTGTGAGGAGCTCTTTAATCAAGAAGTAACTCAAGAGCAAGCATGAACCCTTTCCCCACTGCCTCTCCTCCCTGGCCTGGTTGTGGCTACCAACAGATTCAGGCCCAGTTTCACCTTCATGTGGTCAGCTGAGTTTGTCGCTGTGGATTCAAAGAGGGTATCCGAATTTTACCTTTGTATTATTTCAGCTTCACTGTTGGTCACATGAGTTTTCCAAGTGAGTAGAAATGGACCTGCCTCTGTTCTTCCACACCTAGTTCTAGACCCCAGGCTAGTCTCCAGCTTAGCATATGGTACAGAAGCCTTGTTTTTGAGTCACTCAAGCCCCACTCCCCTTTCTAGCTGTGAGATATTAACTGAGAGCCTCAGTTTCTTCTTCTGTTAAGTGGGCACAATAACCTCTTTCATAGGGCTGTTTTAAGCATTAAAAGATATTATGGAAAGTGCCAAAGTCATCATGATCTCTCATTAAATATTTGTTCCATTTCTTGGCCATCCTGTTACTAGGCACCACCCTTTCCTCATTTTCCCTTTGCTTGTCAACCCCTGTTCTAAGGCTCTGGTCCGTACCTCCTAATTTGTAACTGGCAGGCTATTTACACTATTCTGGCACCTGCTTGATCATGACTGGCTTTGGGTTTTGTTTTCTTAGCTCTTATCTCAAAGTCACCTGAGCTCTATAACCAGGAAGCCAGAAGTTCTCTAAGGCAGGGCTGAGGTCTAGAGGGGAGAGTCACACCCCGCCTCTTTCATCCACCAGCCTGATGACCTCAGACGAGTCCCCTGACACGTGCTACTATCAGAGAGGCTGCTGGGCTAGACACTTGTGGCCAAGTGCTCTCCAGGCATCAGATCAAAGACCTACACCAGTGCTCTCAGATCAGGGAAACTGAGTTTAAAAATAGACACCTTCCCACCTCAGAAAATATTAAAACGACCACCGTGAGAGAGAGAATTGCTCCCACTTTACAGATGAGGAAATACACACAAAATGGGCTTTTGTGATTTACCTAGTTTGCTGGTTAATAGAAAAGATTGGATGCAAACCCACAGCTTTCACACGGCAAAGTCCAGGGAACCTCCTCCATATGTATATAATAGGATTCCTGTTTGGTAGGTAATCATGACAATGATGAGGGAGTATACGGTGGGGCCTCGCCATTTCAGAAGGCTGGCCAGAGCAAAGGAGGATGTGTAAAACTGGGAAGCAGTCAGGAGTCGCATGAGGCAGAGAGAAGAAAGCTGGAGGGAGAACGAGTTGGCAGGGCAATGGGATGGAGAACGGATAAGAAAGAGTGTCAGAAAACAGTACACCACCGAGCCCCCGATTCCAGAGGTCTGGCCTGTTGGGTTGTGACATTACATAGATGTGTCTTGACCCATCTCAAAAATTGGACATCACTGAATTTAATTAAGATCAATTAGACATTCCTCCTATTGTTCAAACACACAATACCTTATTTGTCTGAAAAGAACAAAGTTCTGTATGACCTGAAAGCTTCCTGCTTCTCTATTGCTTCTCCTCACGAGGAATGAAATGCCATTTAAAACACTAAAAAGTAAATAATGGGCCTGCTGGCTGGACTGTATGCGCTTCTGTATGCATTTTCTTAAGATGAGACTCACTAGATCTCAAAAGGAATCTAACATCTCTGGGATGCTATGCTTCCTTGCAAATTTCTTTTTCATCCAGCCCGAACTTTATCTGTGGCTTCAACCTGAGACGGAAATGCCAGCCCTCACCAGTAGTTACCTAGCACATAATGCTTTCCTGTCTCCTTTCTGATACAAAGCAAAGAGAAGCAGGTGAATGGCTTGTGAGGTTGGACCAGAAATTCAGAGAAAATAGTTTTAGAGGGAGCAGGCGTAATGCAAAGAGACAGCTTTGATGGTTAAAGAAGAGGAAAAAAGTCACAAGGACAGTGTGAAGTCAGGCCATCCTGTGAGGCCCCAACTTAATTCAGCAAGTCCTAAAGCTTGTTAGTGACTTACTCAGTGGACCACAAGTTGTTGGTGTTTCATAGGGTTTGTGACCTAGAGAGGATCAGAAGAGCTTTTGAGTTGTTTTCCAAAACAACATCTTTTCCCTCCTTTTGTTCCCTGTTTTTCTGTTGACACGACAGTGTCCAAGATTCCAGAGCTCTCAGATCCTGTTTATATTTTTAAACTATTATTCTTGATAGTTTTATTTATGACATTAATTGTAAGCTAAAAAGCACCCAGAAATTAGTTCTCTGCTAGGGTAAAATGTGTACCAGACACATAATGAGTAGTTAGTTGCAATCGTTGTTGTTGTTATTACTAAAGAAAACATGGAGAGTATCTTAGCCATCTTCCTTTTTGTTTAGGTGAAATGTGAAGTCTCATAGAGGTGAGGTGATGTGCCCACCGACTGCATGTGAGCTCATGCAAAGTCTTTAGTAGACCCCAGTGGCCTGTCTAATATTCCTGCATCATCTCAGGCTTAAATAGACCACTTGAGGCTGCTCTGGACTAGAAGAGATTTGCTTACCTCTTGAGGGGCCAATGGGAGAATCCCAGTTTGAAATTGTTTGGGGAACTCCCTGAACCTTCAAAGAGTGGGAAGTGAATACAAAAGGGCTTGGACCTTAACGTCATGCCTCAGCCTCTGCCCCTGGACCCTTACATCTCCTCTCTTCCCAATCTCCCTCTTCCATCCCTGCCCCTGCCAAGAACTGGCCTCATCACTTTCCTCTAGGAGAGAAGACAAATCTTTGGATTTTTATACGGTTTCTATTAAAGGTAGAGTTGTGTGTGTGTATGCCTGTGTGTGTGTAATCAGTGACTATTAAGGAAAGAAAAGCCATAGAGAGCTCTAGGGCCCCAGAAAAGATTTTCTGTGTAGCCGTTTCTGTGCCACACAGTGTGGAAGGTAATTATCTTTGGAGGGAGTTCCACAGCCCTGCGCGGGCTTCCCCGGTGTAAGATTTATCGTTGGCTGGATTGGGTGTTCTTTTTAAGAGCATTTACTCAGCATCTAAAGCGCTGTCAAGAGCGCTACTTCCTGAATGCTTCCGAGGTTGCAACTGCTAAGCTGCATCTGCCCATCTTGGAGATATATTTTTGAAATGGGATGCAGGGATTTATAAGGCCTCGTGCTTCCCATTGATACTGACAGGAGGTGCCTCGTTCAAGCCTTGCTCGCAGCCACAGAAATTCTCCCAATGCCCAGAGCCCTCCTCCCTGCCTGCCTGGCCCGCACACCAGGGCACCTGTCGTGGGGATCGGGCCTGGGGAGCACATCCTGTTGTTTGGGGCGGGGCGGGGGGGGGGGGACACGTGCCAGCTCATCAATCTCCAAGTTAACTGTTGTCTTACTTAAACAAAGGATAGACACGAAGGTTCTTCTCTACCCCCCACCCCCCCGCCCCGCTTCCTTTTATATGAGTCTTATGAATGCCAGAGGAAAAGTTGAGCCGTGAGCCAGCTAAATATACTGTATCATGAAACCTTAGGGACCACTGAAATGGGAACAGTGGCCCTTTACTGCTAAGAAGGTGTTTTATTGAAAATGCACTGACATACCTTTCCCCCGGAGAGGGAGCAAAAGAGAAGGCAAGATGCCTGGCAGTAATACAGGTTGTTCTCTTAGGCGAGCTAAAATATAGAGTTTGGCACTCTTGTGCTCCGAGCCAGCCGGCAATAGACGGATGTGCATTTTTACATTAGAAGTGCCATATTTCACCCATGGCGCCCCCTCCTCCCCATTTTTTAAGTATCTTAATTTATATATTCCAGTTAATAGTTCATTGCATGGCCTTTCTCTTTCCAGTTTTTAAAAGTTGTCTTTGAAATAAGTTGAGGTAGTCAAAAATATCCTGGTCCTGGCAAGCTTACCAGCAGAGGGCAGACGTAAAGAAGGTTTGGACAGGAGGGTGTGCCAGCCTAGGGTCACAGGAGGGTGGCGTGACCTGGGAGGGAGACCTGCGAGCATTGTTCGGAGGGCAGGATGGAACATGCTCCCTCTGCCTCTCCGCATGAGCCTTCTGCACACCTCTGGTCTCCGGGAAAGCTGACTTTCCTGCCTAGAGGTGGCCAGTGCCTTAAAATGATACTCAGCGATTTCTACATAATGAAACATATAAAAAAATATTCAAATGTCACCTCATTGCCCGAGAGCCATGTCTTCTTTTCCCCTTCAGTGACCCAGTCCTGCTTATGCCTAAAATCAAGAGTTTGCATGTGGGTGTCATCAGCCCTGTCACTCTTGGGAGGGAAATAAGGATTCCTGCTTGATGGCGACAGTGAGTCTTCCTTCCTGATGCCTGAAGGAAATGCCCTCCTGCCCTGAAACACGTCCCTTTTTGAAACTTTTGTGCACCTTGGTGTAATCAGTTCTAATCTTATGGTAGAAGCAGTCCAGTAATACATTGTTTTTTTGTTGTTGTTTAGTTGCTAAGTTGGCGTCCAACTCTTCTAAGACTTGAGTTGGTTGCCCTTTCCTCCTCCAGGGGATCTTCTCAACCCAAGGATTGAACTGGTGTCTCCTGCTTTGGCAGGCGGATTCTTTACCATTGAGCCACCAGGGAAGCTGTCCAGATACATTGTACATTATATTAAAACAAGAGATTATATTATAGTTTGAGCACAAATGAAAAAGATTGATTTGTTGCTGTCAATCAGATGCAGAGTTTGCAATAGATGTTGGCCATTTTTCTTTTCCAGACATGATTTTGCTTACCAGTGACAATCTATGAATATCTTTACATTTCAAGTGAGGGATTTTTTTTTTTTTTTGAGAGAATGGTAAATGTTTTCTGTACCTTACCTGCTCATCATATTCCTAAGTTACCTGAATGTTGACATGTCAGGGTGTGTATCTAGGAAATTAACTAGGAACAATTGCATAATAAAATGTTGCATTAAATGGAGATGCTCATGGCAATTTAGAGGATGTCAGGCAGAGAAATTTAAACTCCTATGTAAGAGTGAGAACTCACCGTCTTTTCCCTTGGCCAAATGAGAGCAGAAGAAAACATAATTGCTTTCACTATCCATACAGACCTAACAATTACATAAACAGTATCAATATGGAGCTAACCACCTTTGCTCCCTGGAGATGGATGATGTATTAATTTATATTTTTAAGTAAAAGCACCACTTAAATCAAGAAGGAATGGCAGGTCCTTGGAGATAAATGCCCAAATCTCAGGAATCAGGCATGGCTGTTGCAATTTAGTTTCTCTAATTGGCTGACAGTTGGTGGTCTTTGGAGACATGAGAAGTACTAAACCCAGGCTTCTCTGGAGAGACTTCTCTTCCCTGGGCAGGTCAGGAAGCCCATTCTGGAGCGAGGGCATACAGTCGTGTATTCCTGTTGTTTCTGCATTTTCTCCTATAGCAACAGAATCAGTCGGTTCAGTCTCTTTAAGTTCTGTCATCTCTGAATATGTTCTGGGTGCTCCGTGAAAGTAACTGGAAAAGAGAAAAGAAATAAGTGTTCAAGCAAGAGTTGTCTGGAAAAAGATGGGGAATTAAGATGTTGGCCCCTCAGAATTCCCTGGCTGTCCAGTGGATAGGACTTCTCACTTCTCCCACGGAAGGTATGGGTTTGATCCCTAGCTGGGGAACTAAGAGCACACACGGTGGGTGGTGTGGCCAAAAAAAGTAGATTTTTTTTTCCAACCCATCAAATTATTCATCAATTTTTATTTTATTCCCTCTTGCAGTGACTATCTGGCGATAATTCCTACCTGGTAGAGATAACTGACTTGATCTGAGGACGTGTGTTGCTCTCAGTGTTGCTAGAAATATGTGAGCCACTGTCCAGTTACATGCCCTTTTTCTGATTATTGCCAAGCAGTTTCCGGCAAAGCAGGGCCTCAGTTGGCACTTAGGACCACGTGGGCCTGGCAGTGTGGCTGCTGTTTCCTCCGCCTCTGTGCCGTCCATCAGAACCTGGGAGTGACGTCCTGACAAGACGCTGCTTCCGACCCTTCCTTCAATACCTCTGCTCTCCATTCTCAGCTTTGAATGGGCAGTAAAACCTTTCACTTCTGCGTTCAGGGCTAAGGCTCACAGAACCAAATATAATACATGATTTGAGTCCCAGGTGTGTTATTTGGTGGTTAGAGTTTGGTGTGGGATCACAGTAATCTGTCCTTAAGTACACAGCCAGCTGCACAATGGACTCATTTAGCAACTGACAGGTTTCTTAATATGTGGTGTCTGAACAAGGGCTGTATCTGTTGTGGGTGTTAGGATGTGGGCATCAAAAATATTTTTAAGTACAGCATTTAGCATTTCCTTCACTCTTCCTTAAACGTTAACTCTTCCCCCACCTCTCTCAGGTGTTCATTTTATAATATCACCACTTCTCTTTTTCTGGGACTATTCAGTGTCCTGTTTCCCCTTGTGGTCCGTGGAGCTAGGTATATTTGATTCTTTAAAAAATCAAAATAAAAAATCACTTTGCCTTTCTGAACTGCAGCTTCCTCCTTAAATGGAGATTGCAATTTCTGTTCAAGTTGTGACAACTCAGTGAGCCCCTGTGGCTGAGTAACCCATTCTAAAGCCCGCCCCTCAATGCAGACTCTTAGAATTCTAAAAGTCCCCCAATTTAACATGCAAATGCTACTGTTTTTATTTTTAATTATTTTCTTTTTTTTTTTGCCTTTCTGATCCAGCCTTTCCAGAATGACCTGGCAGTCACAAAATAAATGAATGGCATTAACTATGTCTCCTAAGTCACTGCAGCTTTTAAAATTTCTATTGTTTTCCAGCCATGGAAAGCTCTGGTTCTCACAGAATCTCAGGCATGGGGCAGCTAGACAGGACCAGATGGAAATGGATCTTGAGAGCCCAGAATTAACGAAGTGACCTGGGTGTATAAAGCTTATCCAGGTTTATCTCTGATGGTACATTTCCTTGCTTAGAAGTAGTCTCTGAGTCACCCTGTCATGTTTGGAGAGAGGGTGGGAAGGGGCTCCAGGTGGCCTCTGCATATGCTAGGCCACTTCCCTCTTCATGCTGTCACCTCCCCCTTGCCCCAAACATCAGTCCCCTAAACACCACCTCCCCATAGGGCCTTCAAACCTCTCCGGCTCCACTCATCTCCCCCTGCTCTATGGTCTCAGGGTGCTTAATGCCACCATCATGCAATTTAGTACTTGTGTAACCACCACGTTGCATCACTCTCTAATTATTTTGTGCAAGGCTCGTCTCCACAGCTGGGTCACAAGCGTCTGTAATATTTGTTGTTTCTTTGTTTGTTGTTTGGATGTTCCTGGAGACAATCAGCTTTTAAACACTAACCTGCCAAGAAGGTAGTCCAACTTGTAAAAGCATCCTTGAATTTTACGTATGTCTCTTAAAGAATTTGTTAAAAAAAAAAAATTGCTTCTTTAAAGGGGACCCTGATGTTGTTCACAGACATTAAATCTCTAACGAATTTTAATACCATTGAAAAAAATGACATGTGGATTTTGAAATGAGTATTTCTCCTCTCTCACTGTGCCTTGGTTGGAGAGAACTTCCTATATTTTTATTTCCTGTCTTTGGGGCCCTGCCAGCCCCTACCGAAGGAGGAGGGCCTTGTCTCTTTAAGAGTCAGAACTCTACTGATTCATGGTACACTGGCAGATTTAAGGCCCCTCTCCCCAAAAAAGAATGCCCTTGGTTCTCTGTTGAATATTCATGAGAGGGTGGGGTCACATTTTTGTGACCTGAAAAATCCCATTAATAAATTTGTTATCTAACACAAAAACACTTTAGGGTGGAGCGCAGACTGTGCTGCACCCATTTAACATCTGATCATAAGTTGACAGTCAACTGGCGCTTTTGTCTCTTTTGCTGCCAGATTAATGGAAGAATTGCTTGCTCCCCAGCTGACCTGATTGAGATTCAGATATTTGCTTGACTGGAAATATTATCAATATGCTTTCTGGTGTATAGTAACACCTCAAATGGAAAAATACTTTCAAGTAAAACTGAAATTACTGGGTTAGGATTTGTGGCCCCCTTTTTATTTTTTTTAAATTGAGGGAACACACATAATCATTGATGTCACAACCACTTTTTGCCTCGAATATTTTGAGAAAAATAACAAAAACGTTAGAGTCTTGTTTGTTTTGTAAGTATAGGCCAAAAGTTTTCCTCTAAATTGAACAAAGGTAAATTAGAGAGGTGATTCCTAGAGCTGCCGAAAGTGACTAAATTAACCTGGCACTGAAACCGGGCCAGTTGAGCCAACAAAGTTTAGCATATTGGTGACTTTTTTTCCCCCTCTCACACTGTATTCGGCTTTAAAGAGCAGTGACTATTTCTAACAGAGGTCATCTTCAAGTGCTCCTTGAGAGTAGCCAGTGTTGTTGCTGTTGTTGTATAAATAAGACAGGGATTTAGAGAATTATTTCTTAGCGAACGAGTGGCAGATGCTTTGCTTCAGCAGCTGTCGTTCTAGAGGGGAAGTAGCTTGGTTCAGCGACAAGGCACGTTGGTTGTTATTTATTCCAACCCCCGAGTCGGGTTAGTTTTCCTCTGCGCGCACAAGCACACTTTGGCGAAGCCGACTCTAGGAAAGAAAAGGGGTGGGGGGGGGCGGTGGATAAAAGAGGCCAAGGCTGGGTTAACCCCCAGGGCGCGAAGCGAAAGTTCTCCCGTAAAGGCCGTTTTCGAGGAAGTTCTCCGGCGCTGCCTTGGAGCCCCGCATCCCCTTCCGATTCTCAACAGTTGCTCCAAGCAGTCGGGGTGTGCGCCCGGGCGCGCCAGTTCCCCTGCTTTGCCGCTCGGGTTGCTCTGAAAGGCCGGGACAACTCTTTGTCAGTTTCAAGAGGAAACAAACACGCCACCCCACCAAAAGCCCCGACCCGGCAGCCCGGGCCGGAGGGAGAGACGCGCGCCGCGCCCGGCTTCCCAGACGTCAGCCAGAGGCGGGTCAAAGGGTTAACAGCAATTAAGCGGAGTTGCTCCCGAAACAAAAGCCGGGTTTCAGCAGAGAGTGATTTCACCTGCCGCGAGGAGGGGGCCGGGGGCGCGGGCGCGGGGCACGGGCCGCGGAGCCCATTGTGTGGGGCGCGGCGCGGCGCGGGGTGTTTAGAGGCGGGTTGTGATTGGTGGAGCAGGGCGGGGCGGGTGGGCGCGGCGCGGCGCGTCTTGTCAGCCCGCGAGCCGGAGCGCCCCTGCGCGCGTGCAGTCCGCCCGCACGCCGAGGCCGCCGGACCCCACGCCCGGCCCGCGCGGGCGCCCCGAGCCGGCTCCGCGCGCCTGGCGGCTACATGGAGAGTGTCAGGTTGGTCCCTATGATTGATCTTCGCCGTTCTGCTCTCCTTCCCGGGCTCCGCGGTGCCAGTTTCCTGGGGCCTCATTGGGGAAGGCAGGAGCGCCCGAGGGTTTCTAAGTTGAGTCTTTTGGAAAAAAATAATAACCATCGCTGTTTACCAACTTGGGTGGGAGTTGCGCTCTGGAAGTGGAGGCGGAGGAGGGAGTGGAAGGGTGGGAAGAAGCAGCTCCAGGCCTGTGGGTCCTGGAAGAGAGAGATCACTCTCCAACCCACCCCCCCTTCTCTCTTGCTCTCCCTTTTTTTAAATGTTCATGGGTGGGGTGTAGTTGAGAGTTGGAGGAAGTCCTGCTTGTGTTTTGCTCTCGCGCTCTCGCTCGCTCTTTTTTTCGTTTGCGACTCCTTTTCTGCCGGTCTGGCCTTCAGGCAGCCACTTTGGTAAAGCCCTCGCCATCACTCCTTTCTGGGGACGTTTCTGGGGTGTGATTTATGTCACTTTCAGAGCGTGTGAAATATACAGGGAGCCTTCCCTCTCAATGTAACCCGTGTGGATGTTTCTTTGCTTCTGATAGTTTGTTTCTATATCTGTCTAGGCTATTTTCAGCTTAGCCGTTCAAATTCAAGGAGTTCACACACAGTCAAGGGGCGGGGGGGGAAGGGAGACGAATAAAGCCCCAGGCCAGAATGGGCAGGCCGATCGAGGGACACCCCGGCAGGTTTGGGCGTTTCAGCCTCTGTTGCGTTACTTTGCTGGTTAAGTGGCGAGTGGGGTTTGGATTAGGACGCGCAGCCGACTGAGGAATTGCCACGGGGTGCTCCCATCTGAACGGTGTCTGAATGTAGCAAACTCAACTGTCAGAACTGCCTGAAGGACGGTCGGTGGAAAGACTTTCTTGTGCCCCTGCCCCCCACCCCCAAGTGTCGTGATGGGAAGGAGGGGACCCTTAGGAAGTGGGTGGTAAAGTTTTAGAGCAAAGTACATATAGACTCTTCCTCTTTGGGATTAACTCCTTCAAGGCCTGCCGTTTCCGAGTAAAATATCTATTAATTTTATATTCTTGTCCACACAGATCAAATGTTCTAATCAAGCCAATTTAAAAATGCAAATCACCTAATTTCCATAGATTCCAACATTCTGAAAGTGACACATTGGGGGGAAAATTAAGCCTGATAACAGGAAATGTGAATCATACTATCAATGACTAATCTGCTTAAGAAAAAATAAGTTACATTTATTTTATTAAGAAGTCAGTGTTAAAAGAGCTTTTTTTTTACTTTAAATCGAGTGAAGTTTTTATTTTAGTAGTGACCTTTTATTGCTTTTTGTTGTTCATTTGTTTGTAATAGATTTTCCAAAAGGAATGTGCAGTCAAAGGTGGTTTATGTGGTGAAGTGTTCAAGCTAGCATGTCATTGTCAAAAACCTCAGACATGATCACATTAGGATTCTAGTTTAGGATCTGTGCTGTTGCTGTCGTTTGAAAGAATACAAGGCTTTCTCGAATGTTAAGACTCATGAAATGAACTGAATGAAGGCAGAAGCGCATTCTCCTAATTGATGCCCTTCACTTATATTGAAAAAAGGTCTGCTTCCATTTTACTTGATTCTTTGTAGCTGCTTGACACATTTCAGTGAAAAGTGTGTAAAAATGAAACCAAAAATACAGACTGCCTACCCAGAGACACTGGCTGACTTACTCTAGGATGTGATAGAGCCAAACTGAAAACGGATTGGGCTGACACTTGATAATCAAAGTTGATTTATTGTTCATTAGTACTGCATTAGCCCTTTCAGGCAAGACAGTTATTTGTGTAGTGGCCTGTCAAGAGCAAGACTACGAGCACCTGTCATTTCTAAGGCATGAGATAAGCAACCAGATATTAAGATGATGCAAATAAAAATATGTTGGACTAGGCAAAGGGCCACGTGATCATAATTTTTTTTTTCCAAAGAAAAAAATTGGTCAATGCCAATCTGTAAGAAGTCTGTTAAATGTGTGTGTGTGTGTGTGTGTGTATTACCCTTAAGGAGTACTTACAGAATGAAAGTAATGGGCTTTATGCTCTCTCATTTGCCCTGAGAACTTTCTTTTCTAACCATATATCCAGCTTATTTGATAACAAGTTGGTCAGTTAAGGAAATGAGGAGCCTAACATGTCAGTTCTTTAATCTGAGTAATCCATGGAAGGTAGCTTTCCCATTTATGTTGTGTTTTTAAATAAATATATTTCATTAAATGAAACTCTTCCTAAGCATGGACTGATTTTATGAAGATGTGATGACATCATAGCTAAGCTATGATAATGTCGGATAATAATGTCAAGTGCATTTTCTGCAACGTGTTTCACTCTCGATTTTTTTTTTCCTTCCTTCTCTGGAAGGGAATGATCTTATGATATACACAATAGAAAACAACCTAAGTGTCAAAAGAAAATAAAATTAGTGAACTTTTGTCTGCAGCCATAGAAACACAGATTAACTCATATTTTTCCAGAGAACAGAATGGAAACATTCTGCATGAAGCTATAGAGTGTATTGTCTTCTCTGAATTTTCATTTGACAGGGATTTTAGAGGCTGTGATCTTAATTAAATCTCAACTAGCTGAAGTAATGCATCTAAAGGCATGCAGTGTTGCGTAACCTTGCTCAGTTGGTAAACCATAAATCATCAGAAAGCTTATGATAGGAATGGTTGGCTTGAATTTTTTGTTGTTTGCAGTCAGATGTACCTTAAAAACAAAACCCTGACCATCACTACCGTGTCTTTGCACGTTGTCAGGAGCTGTCACTCGAAAGATAAACTCTTTCATGACACTGACCAGTCCTGCAACTTTTCAGCCAGCCTCCACACATTTGCAAGGTACAGTGAAATTAAAATTCAGATTAATTAAAAGCAGTGAAATTCCAGATTTCTTTGGCTAACGTGGCAGAAGTGTGTTGCAGCTACAGTGCTTCTAAGATAATCAGGAAATGGTAGTGTGACCAGCGTCTAAGCCAGAACTAAAATGTTAATAAAATTTGAACTGGCAAAAAGATTGAAGAAATTTGTTTTGTGATTTAGTTGTAGATGAACACCACTAAAGAGAAATGGATAGCCATCATCTTAGGAATTGAACAAATAGAGTAGTCAGAATCCACTTCAGGAGTTCTGTGTGACTGTGTGTGATTTATAAGCAAGAGTATTAGGCAGCAACAGTTGACCAGAGAAGGTTCGAGTAAATAAATGCATAGTGCCTGTGTGTGTGTGTCTGTTATGTGTTAAAATGCATATGAATTTGATGACAAGGAATTAGAGTAATTTAATAGCTATTAGCTAGTCTCGATCTTACAAATTCTCCTAGTGATTGTAAATACTTGGTTATTTACTTTTAGTGCCTTTTAAACAGATTTCTTTTCTTCTTCTTCTTCTTCTTTTTTTTTTACTGCTGTGTATGCTGTGGTAGAAGCAGCCCTCTACACGTAAAAATTGAGAAAGCTATGAAGTGATGCATTGATCCTATACATCTTTGTACAAAATATATCAGACTTGGAGTTATGTTGTGGATACTCTAGCTTTCTGGGGACAGAGAAGGAATGTACTTTGTGTATACCTGCATGCCTAGATTTGGGGATAAATTTGAATTTGTTGCTCTTTGGTGAAAGATTTCTGTTCTTGGCAGCAGCATGATGTTTCTGGACATTGGTTTGAGTCATTTCAAAGTGTGCAGTACTTTTTCCCCCTCCTCATAAATGGCTTTCTATATTCACCTTTATTTACTCTTTTTAAAAAGAGAAAACTCAGTTACCTCTTAGCTGAACAGTCCTCTGCAGATGATGGGAACTTGAATTATCTGGAAAGACCTGAACTGGGCCTCGACTTGAGCATTGTAGGAGTAATCTCTGAGTCTTTCTTCCAACCTGGCAGCTTTTGAAGAGAAATTAATTTAGAATGAGAGAAATAAATATTGAATACATGCACTGTGCCTCCTTTTCCAATCTGGTTGAAAGCAGCTAATCAATGAACTTGCAGGCTAAATGTTAGGGTGCACATTTTGGGGGATACCTTGGTATCATGTTTTGATTTTTAAGCTTTATCTGGCCTTTAAATCTGAAACATCATTGTTCAAATAACTGAGAACAAGGTAAATCAACAACATCAAAAGGTCGGCTTCTGTGATTTCTCAAGGGCTTGTTATTTTGTACTTCCCAATTCTATTTGATGTCTTGACAAAACAAGATGACACAGGGGAGAATACATTAAATTTTGATTTTTTTCATCTAACCTGTTACAGTTGTGGCAGCTTAATTTCTTTTACTTTGTCCTGAAGATGGCTTTTTGTACAATCACTCTAATTGTCACACCACTTCATGAGGGTGGGTCTGGCTTTCCCATTCGCCTTGATTTCCACTAGGCGTTTTTGAACATGTTTTGTCCTTTATCACATAAGGAGCTTTGGGTTGGGCTTTGTCTTCATTAGAAATAAATCAGTAAATGGTGAGATTGTCAGAGAAGCAACTCATGTTTTCTCATTAGAACCTAATTTGCACCCTTTAGTTTAATTGTTCTGGATAACGTGTTGGGAAACTACATAATTTGAGAAACAGAAGTTGTAATTTCTGAAGGGAAAAAAAGAAGGTGATTGCACCCTAAGTTAGGTCTTAAAAACTTCAGAATGATCTAATTTTGGCCTAGTTGTATGTTCAAATTCAACTAAAATCCACCCCCTCCATCTCAGTAAATAATAATTTTTAAAAAAGTAGATAAGCACCTCTATTATATTTTCAGTGCTGGTTAAAATGTGAAGACCTGTCAATTTATTCTTGTAGAAAATGTGTGATGTGCAAAAGATCAACATTTAATTTTTCTTCATCTAACAGTATCTGTTGATCTACAACCGTATCTCCAAGTTGTCTTTCCTTATTCTAATCCTCTGTGTGTGTCAAATAAGATGGATACAGTTGCCCTCCCTTGCACTATTTTTGAATAATGCTTCAATATAATGGAGCTTATTTAGCCAAGGCCTCTTCCTTTTTCTTCAGGACTGTGGCTAGGATGTTTTCTGAGATACCTTCTTGGCATAGTTCTCTCTCCTCCTCTTTGCAGTCCTAAAAGACCATTTTCGTTGTTGTTAATATAAACTATCATAGCAGGTTTGATCCATGTGCACTAAATTGTTTTCTATCCCTCTTCCAAGAGAAAGAGACTGAACAAGGAAAGAGGAGCTTTTTTCTGGATTTAAATAATAATATTAATAATAATAATGATAATTGACAGGTTGGAAAGATCAGGGCTTATTGGATGATTATTTTCATGTGTAGCTTCCATTGTTTCCTGTATTTAACGGTCGCTAATGGGGTAAGCAATTTAATTCATGTAAACTTTACATTTTTATGCAAATGAAGCTGATATTTATTAGAGCTAAAACAATTACACTCGCACTCAGTAGTAACCTTATGTGCGTGGGGAAATGTGAGAGAGCAGTGGAGGTCCCATGAATGCCTGTGCTGTAAACAAATATGAATTTATACCACTTTTACAATTTAGAGACAAAAGAGCTCAGAGAACGTTGCTTATTAGGCTTAGAGATTGCTTATTAGGCTTGATAACCTGAAATAACTCCTGATTGGCAGACAAGTCTTGGCCATATACTTCTTCTTGAAAGAAAGATAGCCCTTTTTGATAGAATGTAATAAACAAAATGATAAAAAATGAAATGCTAATTGCATTTTAAAGAGGTCTTTTTCCCCTAAAATTTTAATAGGTGGTTGTATTGTTACTGAAAGAACAGTTATGCTAATGACTGACTACTTAGATGATTTTGCATTAATATAATAACCATTACCTGCCTTAATGCTTTGTACAGTATTGTGGCAAAATAGCGAAGCCTAAAAGAGTTATACAAAAAGCAGCATTCTATAATGAAACAGAATTATACTTTCCACATGAATAGCATGCTTTTTAAAAAATTTTTTGAAGACTGAAATATTATGTCAGAAACATATTTTCTTTCCAGTATGATACAGCTGCCTCACATGCTATCTGTGGCTTTTGGTGGATTTTGTGTGTGTGTTTTCCTCCTTTCTAAATACCATGGGGAATAGATAGAAGCTTTCTAACTTTTTTGTTTGGTGATGTATCAGTTGTATCCACTGGGTTATTAATTATGAACACTGGTCTCTCTTGGAAGGGGGCTTGCTATTTCTTTCACACAGGCTAGCTTCTGTATGATCATATCAGATTTGACATAGGTTTTTTGTTTGTTTGTTTTTGCGTGGGGAGCCATTTTCTTTGGTTCTGCTCTGATGTTGTGGAGCAGTCTAATTTAATTCATTTTGCTCTTACTTGATGAACCAAGTAACACTGCCTAACCTCGTCAGTTATCATCCAGGTAGAGCCTGAGATCTAGAAAGGACTTCAGTTCCTTGGGGCATCCATGAAGTGAATAACCAGAGATGAAAAACAGTTTCTAAATTCTTAATCCAGAGAAATGGAAATACAGCAGTATTTTAAATGTGTTTATCTTTACATTTGCATTATTTGTAGCCATAGCAGTTATGAGAATATGCTCATGTCCAAGATCTCTGTTTATTTATACCTGGCAGCATTTACGTAGAGTTAACATTGAGTATAAACTAAAGAGAAAGAAAAAAAGGATGACATGTTATTTTCAGTATTTATATTGTGTCATCTCCCTCCCATCCAATTCCTCCAATTGTCTCTGGGATTAGAAATAAAGTGCTGTTTCTGCGGGTGTTTTTATTTATTTGTTTACTTTTTACACTATCCCTTTCCCGCTCACCTGCCCTTCCCCATTGAGGGTGTAGGGGGAAAATAAGCCAGATTGTTTCAATGGTCTTCTAGCGTTCAGCTGCTATAAAGCCGTTTGGAAGTAATAGAAAACTGTATCAGGGAGAGTTTGCACAGCAGTGGATGGGCTTGTACCCATCCACTTGCTGGTGCTGGGAAGCGGGGTGGGAAGGCGGCAGCAGGCGTGCCCGCAGCACCCCGATGGCGGCACGGCTGCCAGGCTGCCATGCTCGCAGGTTTGCGCGCACCTGGGCTGGGCCACACCCGGTTGCTATCAGTCAGCAGTGTATCAAGCAATTTTTGTTTTTAATTCCTGACTTCCTCTTGAAACTCAACTAAAGAGTGTTAACTCTGTGTGTGTGTGTGTGTGTGCATGTGTGCATGTGTGTGTGTGTGTGTTTTAAATTCAGTTTTGTATGCTAGCATTCTTTAAATGTCTGCCAGAAGTTTAATTTGAATTTCTGATCCCTGAAGGCAGCTAGACGGAATCATTCTCGTTCTTCATAAATTGCCTTCTATGATTCATTGTTAACTCATAAAACATACTCATTTCTATATACTCAAAGAGTTAAGGTAGTTACAGTATCGGGGATACTTTTTTTTTTTGCATTACATTTAAACTGTCATTTGAGAAAGAAATCAAGAATTAGCTTGAGCTCCTAGTTAAGGCATGAGCCCTGTAGCACACAAACCTCAGAAATTAATGTTTTTATCTCAAGGAGGGTAAGGTAGATGCATGGAATTGGTGGGGGGGAGTTTAGTTTTGACTGAATACTCTGAAAGAGGAGCTCATAAATACTAGAGCACTGTAGTTAAAAACTCACATGACTGTTTTAAATACTATTGATTTAAACCAGTGGCTAGATTTTATGAATCAAAGTGTAATTTCGAAGCCTTGGCCATATTTCTCAATGCTGAAGCACTCTCTCTTGTGTGCCTTTAGCTGCTTTCCAGACATTCAACACAGGATTAAATGATAGTAGTTACAGTGATCAATAGGTTAAGACCAGTACAATCACTCTTGCCGCTAATGACCTCAGTAGTAATGGGCAATAAAGTGTGGGCTGTAATAGCCTCTCGCTGGTACTGCATGCCCTTTGATTCCCAGTATTAGTAGGGACTAGCTACGTGAAAAAGTTGGACATCGAGAGCTAAGGCAGTGAATATGTAGGCTATAATTCTTAACTATTTAAAGCCTCACACTGTGTTCAGATTTCTTCCTCTTTTCCTTTTCCACCCCACAATGGTTTCTGGTTCATTTGGCTGTGTTTGTGAAAGCTTTCCATAACCGATTTTCATGACATGTTAGAGGAGAAACTTTGGGGAAATCTCAGTTTCATTACGTTTATAAATGAAGCTCAAGCCCACTCTGGAAGCTCAGCGTTAACTGGTGTGAAAATGTGGTTTCAGATGTAAAAGCAGAGCTGAGGCCACCAGGATCTGATAGCCCACTCCTGCTCATTCAGAGACCTGTCACCAGGCTGGAGGATTACTCAGGCTTCTCGCCCCTTTCCCTCCTTTGGCTGTGTCCGCTGCTTTAAGCGTTTGATTATTCGTCACCACCTCCATGGAGATGTCCACGGGGGAAAAAGAAGGGGAGACTCAAGATCATTTTACTGTTCTGTAACATGACTATGGATATTGAATAAATAACTGGGGAAAGGAGATTTAAACTGTTGACTGTATATGGGGATTTAAAAATTATCTGTAAGCATAAGTCCTTTTTAAACTTTTAGATATGTTTTGTTGAAGCATAATTTACATATGATAAAGTGTATTTAAGTAGACAGTTGAAAGAATTTTGGCAATTGTGTTCACCTCTGTGACCACCAAACCAACCAGGATAGCTGACTCTTCTGTCACCCCCAAAGTTCTCTGGTGCCCATTTCTAACATAGGTTTTCCACAGTCACTTTAAAAATTGTGAGCACGAGGCTGTCTATGGTGGTTTCTGTTACAACACTGTTAATTTCTCGTGCATCACCAGCTTCGATCTTACACCACCCTGTTCCTGTCTATTTTCCTGTTCATCACCATCAGAAATTTGGCTCAAGAATATTTATTTTGTATATCATCCAAGAAATGCAGGAGGAAAAAAAGAAACCTTAAACATGGTTCTTTTGTTTGCTTAATCAAACCTCCCTGTGTGATGATGCAACTCTCAAGGAAAAGTAAACTTCCATCGTGATATGTTGGCTTTCACTGCTCAAAAGATAGTGATTGGCACCCAATACAGATTGAAGCATTCAGAAGTTTCTCCTGTATGAAGACAGAGTCAACTAATTGGAATTAATTTCTAGATGGTTAGATGTTTGGATAATGTCTTCTTGGTGTTTGTCCTAGATTAAATGCAAGTTCACTGTTCTCATCATTGGTGATATTTCGTGCGGCGGAGTATCTTTTTAAAAAGATAATTTATCCATTCATATACATCTGTCCCTGTTTGCATATAAAAATATTCAGACATGCCCATCTGTTTTAAATTACAGTGTATCTACATCTACACTTAAAAGGCCACTGCAATAGGGAAGAATTTGATGATGACCTTCCAGACTTGGGTTAATGAAAATTTTCAGATGTTCCAGCTAGTGTTTTCCAAACAATGAGAGACTAGCACGTAAACATCCCCCACACAAAACATGCCCACAACAACAGTGGAGGCTGTTCACTGTATATGAATCTGACCTTCAGGAACCATTTTTAGTTCATCAAAATTAGTGATGCTGAGAAATCGGGACATCAGTGCATAATGACTGTGAAATTAGGAATGAGAGCTCGCTATGCAAATGACAGGACAAATCATGTGAAAAAGTCAAGATAAACTGCATATTAAGACATTATGTTACATAAAATTAATACTGCATTTCTCCCTTTTGCTTACTGCTCCCCTGAAAGATTTTTTAATTCTTTTATCTTCTGATCAGCTATTGTCTGCCGGATTTTTTTTTTTTTTTAAGTGGCACACAGGCAAAGTGCAAAACATGTTATTATTACCTTTTATTGTAATACATGAGATGACAGCAGATCCTTTTTAACAAAGTATATCCTTTACTGCTTCTAGTTTCTTGCTGTCACATGTTTGATTAGAAACCAAAGAAAAGTAAGATGCTTAAATATTACTGTTCGAAGACATACAGGTTTTGTCTTTTCTTTCATTTTTTTTCCCCTTATCTTTTTATTTGGGGGGGATAATTTTTCATGAAATAGTCTTCTTGTATTACGGGGCCTGACAAAATGGTTCTCATGTAGTCTGCAAATTAAACACAAGTGCAGTGATTATTTTGAATAGCTAAATTACATTCTAGAAAGCTTGCAGAATTCATAGCATTGTCATTAGGTATCCGCTTGAATACAATTTGTGTAACCTTGGCCAAGACAGCCTGTCATTTTAATGTCAGTGTTTTATCTGAACAAGACATCATCCTTTCAGATACAGTGTTCAGGTTCCTTGCAGAGATGCCCGTGCAGAAACGTGTTAACAGTTGCAAATATGAAATGCTATCGAGTTCATCACTGTAGCTGTTTGTCACTGAAATGTCATGGAAAGCGGCTTTTACACTATGAAAGAATTGAGACATCTGTGTGCTGGGTGAACAGGGAAGGGTAAAGGTATCAGAGGAGGGTCTGTGTTGCAGTTCGCAAGGTGCCTCCAAGGTTCAGCTCTCCACAGGACTCGGTGTTCATGGACTGCTCTCAAAATAACTGTCCACAGAGGACTGATTGTATTGGCTCCAGCTGGGAAAATATTGGTTCCCGTTAAACTTCTTCCCTAAAATTCAAGTTGGTGTTAACTTTCTATATCTCACTATGACCAAAAACTCATTAGGCAACTGACATCACACCAACCTTAGCTCCAGGTAGCTTTTACTCCTTGTTTGCTTACCAAACTCTCAGGAACGCTTGTCAGTGGCTGAAAGGTTTTGTTTTATTTTTCTTTATTTGAAATCCACTACTTGATCGATTAGAGTTTGTGGCTGCATCCCCTTTGGACAGATGAATCGCATATGGGAAATGGGTCAGTCCTCTAAGCAGGCTGAAGACAGTCTGTCACTGAACGTGGAAGGCTGAGTGCTGTGGGTGTGCGATTTCCTGGCTTCCTATTTATCCTTCGTTAACGTTCTAGGTTCCCGTGTCAGTGGCTATGATGACACCTCAAGTTATCACTCCCCAGCAAATGCAGCAGATTCTCCAGCAGCAAGTGCTGAGCCCTCAGCAGCTCCAGGTTCTCCTCCAGCAGCAGCAGGCCCTCATGCTTCAACAGGTAATGGTCCTTCCTCCTTCCCCCAGCATCCCATGCCTCTAGGGCCCCACCCCTCCATGCATACTTGCCCTCACCTGAGCTGCTCCTTTGCCCATCGAAGCAGTAAGCAGAGCGAGGCGGGTGGGGCAGGATGTACGTTGGTCCCTGGGTGATCAACTGCATTTGCATCCTTGAAAGAGAGGGACCCTGCCAAAGCCATGAGGGTTTGGGCCAGGAGAGTACCCGATGGACTGAGATTAGGGCTGTAATTGGACTTGGTAGAAGTAAGATCTTTTCGGCTTAGGGGGCTTTGTGCTCTTTTATTTGGTAAGCCCAGAGGCTTCTAAATGATGTGAATCAAAGCAAAACGAGAGCATGTCAGGAGCAGGTTTAAATGTGACAGCTCTCGAAGTCCCCATTTCAACTCAGAAGCATACAGAACTTTTCAACATCAGGAAACATCTTGGAGTTTGTTAATTGTCAGGTGCACAGTTGGTTTTACCCTTTTGTGTCTGCTGATGCTGAAATAAACTCCTGGCTGCCGCGGTGCCATGGAGACCTCATAGTCCGCTTTGATGGACCCCTGAACCGGATAGCAGGGATTCGGGACCATAGCGATGGGAGCTGCTGAGGCAAGGTGGTGGGGACCGGATGCAGAGGAAACTGGCCACACGGAGATGTCCACACTGAACAGCCCCCAGCACCGCCCAAGCCTGACACTGAGCATGCACAGTCTGCAGCAGAGAGTCACCAGACTCCCTCAGCAAGGGCGCTTTAGCTTTGCTGTACAATCAAAGGTCATTCCTTGCCTTCTTTTAATTAGTTTGTGCAGAAAAATGGTATGTTTTTCATCAGTTCATTTTGGAGATTACTTTTCAAACAATAATGCCAAGAAGAGTCAGCATGCACTGAAATTTATTGTTGAGTTTCAAACTAAAGGTCAGGCCATTACAGATAAAAGGATGCTATTTTTCAAATCACAGTTTGTGTATGGCACCGAAAGGGACAGTGGCTTGGCACTGCCCTCTGTTACTTACCGTCCTCTTTTTCCTTTGTAGCAGCAGCTTCAAGAGTTTTATAAAAAACAACAGGAACAGTTGCAGCTTCAACTTTTACAACAACATGCTGGAAAACAGCCTAAAGAGGTACCGACAATACATATTTTACTTTCAAACCACAGATCCCAGAGGACTATCTCGTGGCTATTAAACTGTCATTCATCTTTTAAATGATTGCACAACTGAGCTGACTCTATTGGTTCTCAGCTTTCAGACTGAGAGTTATTGTCCTGTTTTCTTTCAGATTTTTCTGGGTTCTGCTCACTGGCTGCCACGTATTTTTGAACACTGCTACAGGTGTACCTCGTATGGGCGCTGGGAAGAGGAGGTTGGGCCAAACCTTTAGGGTTACTTTTGCAAACACACCGCTGAGCTGAGATCTAGCTGGGGGAGGTGAAGTGCTCCCAGTAAAATTTTACCTGGGTGCACACTTGATATTTTTTCTCCCAGCTCCAAGAGCTTGGGTGTTGGTGATGGCTTTTGCCTTCAGAAAAAGAATCCCTTATGCCAAAAGTTAGAGCAGGGTTCAGAACACCCCATCTTTGTTGAACAACTTCTTCCAAGTTGCATGGATCGTAATTGCTAATGGCAGACTTGGAGTATTTGTGTCTTCCTGAGAAGAACTTGTGTATTGCGATAGCTTCTGTGTATGCAGGCCTTTGTAAGTGGGCATAGTGATCACGTGTGCCTACTGCCCAGTTAGGTAACAGTGTTCTCTCAACAGAAGGGAAAGACCTTCCCAGGCAGGGTTTCTGTCCCACCTCCTATGCGACTCAGTGTGGCTAAGGCTTGGTCATATGGGGAGTATCTCTGGGCATGTGTGTGTTATCGTGACATCTGTCTTCCCATTTCAAAGTTATCCAATGTCACTTATCTCTGCATGTTTTCACAGTGGACTGAAATTCTTTGCATTTGAGTATTCTCCTCGGAATGACAATGTAGAGCTTGGTAAACAGCTCCCAGTCCCGCTGAACAGTTTCTTTGCTGGCCTGCAGCAGGCAGCCCCTGCCTTCAGCATAGAAGGAGTCCTGCCAGGTGACTCTGTCCCTGGCCGTCTCAGGAGCGCAGGTGCCTGGAAACGCCTGTTTTCGCACACTGGGAATGACCCAGCTGTTCTCACTGTGCCGCTTCCTCGCTCTGCACAAACTGGGTGCATTTTCCTTGCCCTGCCAAGGGTTCACCCTGGAGTCCTGGTTAGCAGCCTGGATGGAAACCCCTGCAGAGTAGGGGCAGTTTGGGGCTGAAGGGGAGGAGGTGTTTTAATGAAACTGCTGACACAACCTTAAGTACGGTGGCGCGCTACCGGGTGCTGCCATAATAAAAAAGGGAACAGATTAAAAGTGTCTAAAATGTAAATCTAAAGGACTAACAGTAATTAAAATGGAAATGGCACAGGGAGGGAAGGCATGTAATTGTGAGATATCACTGTGCAGAAGGCTCTCAGCTTTGTTTTGCTGGCTGTTTTTCTAATTCAGTAGGGCTTACTCATCAGTGGCAGTTCAATGCGCGTTAATGACTCTGGGATTGCAGGCATCACTCTGGACAAAGAAATGATTATTGTGCGGTCAAAAGAAGTTCAAAGACAAGAAGGGAATTTCAGTTTTTCCTTAGAGATCCACATTCAAGAGCATATAAATTAAGCCAAATGTTAAAAACCACAGTCTGAAAGCTGACTTCAAAGTCACAACTCTCTAATTAATGAACTGCGAGCTTCAGTTTGGACAAGTTGTGGTTTGATGCGCCCATAAATCAACATGACAGGCCTGTTTCACAGTCTCAGACAGTGCTTGTCACGGAGTCACATCAGATGTAAACACAGCAGAAAAAAAGAAGGGATATGAAGGAGGTGCAATTGATCAACAGAATTGGTAAAAACCCACTTTTGAAGCACATTATGCATGATCACAGGAAATGGTTACAGCCTCAAGAGGTTTCCCCTTCTGCTGTTGCTTTTTGAATCAGATTTCTAACAGCCTTCAAAAGGGAGAATAAGAATTATGGAGTTTCTCCCCTGTGGCTCGCATGGCAATAACCCCCTGTTGTTATTTTGTGCTTCTTTCTTTTCAAAGGCATCAAAATTTAGTTTTTAAAGATCTTTAACTCTATATTTGAAGACAAACAAAAAAGGGCCGCACTGTCATTCTTATCAGTTACCAGGGATTGTGTTTTTCCTTTCTGTTGCCACTTCTTATTAACCTCTTACTTGGTCTGTTAGACATAGTTTGGAATGCACGTCTGCATGCTGGGAGAACATGAAAGTTCAGATGAGCTCAGAGGGCAGATAAAGAAATGCAAAGGCGAAAGTTACACAGCAGAAGGAAGGATAAAAGTTAACTCGCCCAAATTGCTGCCTTCAGAAAGGGAAGGGGGCGTCTAGCGCGCACAGACAGGCTGGTGGTGTTGGAATTTGGGAGGCGGGGGTGGGGGAGAAAGGGGAGCCGCTCTGTGTCTGAACCAGGGGCCGGTGGTTACATGAGTAATAGTGTTTGGCATCTCCAGGCCACTGGGCTGGTTGTGGTCACACTTTGCCATCCATCTTGATGGTAAAGGTGGTGTTGGCTTCACATCCTGAGGGGTAGCCTGGCCCAGACCTACAGCGCGTTCCCTTGGATTCTACTGGTGTGTTCACGGTCCCACAGAATGTTACCAAGTCCTGTTGGAACAATGACCAGGCGATCCTTAGGTCCCCCAGGTAAGGGGGGAGCCTCCTGAAATTACTGTGCCGCTGGTGGTCCTTTTGTGCTACCATGAAGTAGAGTCACATGGTAGTAATTTCATGATGTGGACTGCTGGTTAGGATTTTAACAAGGTCTGAACTTGGATGTTGACAGATGGAACAAGTGTATTAATTTACTGAATCCCCAGTCATTAGTGGCTCATAATTTCGAATCGTCAGCCACCCTCTCCCCGCCTTTTCCCTCTTTTGATCACCTCTGCAGGAAGATACTTGATCCTGGGCCAGAACAACATACTTTAGTCTCTTTTTTTCCTAAAGTTGCCTCGAGTTGTTGAGTTCAGACCTGAGACCTTCTTGGGAAGATGGGCACTCTGTAAGCCCCATCCAGCTAGTTCTTAGGTGGCAGTTCATCACTATTTGACAGGACGGGTGTGGAAAAGTGAAGGCAGAGTTAATTTTAAGTCAGGCCACAAAAAAAAGAGAGCCCATCCTGTGCGGGCGAGGTAGGCTAAGTTGATTGTTTTAAAAGGGCCGTTTGTCCTGGGTAGTTATGACAGTTTATGTTAGGCGGTAGGGAGGAGCCGAAGAAAGGAAAACAGACCTTTGACTGCAGCGCTAGGGAGGGGATCCGAAATGCAGGGTTTATCAGGGCAGTTTAGCATTTTAACACCGACTACTGACCTGTCCAGGGGACTGCGCGGAGACCTTTTTGTATGCATTCAATTGTGAGAAGTAAACAAACGGCTCGTATCCTGTGTTTGGTAACTGGGTGGGGAGCACAGTTTGGCAACCAGTGTTGCTTTTAAATTCTTTCTTTGGACAATGGGCCTTGTATACTTTTATATCCTGGCTTTTCAAATGCGGACAGCTCTCCTGAGCTTTTCCTCGGGATGGCCACAGAGACAACAGAGCAGCCATCAGTCATTTTATATAAATACAGAATTTCTAAACATTTCATTGACAGTAAGACAGGAAACACCCTCCCCAGACCCCAGCACCCTCAGCCCCATGATTTTCTACTTCAACAAGAGCTGAATCCCTGATCTTGTATTGTACCCATGTTGTTTTTTCTTCCCTTCCTCCACTACCCCCCCTTTTAAAAGCATCATGAATTAATATCTGTTGAAGAAGTGAAAAAATCATTTTGACAGGAATATAACTATCATTGGGTTTTACATTAATGTGATAACTTGGGAAGGGGTGAAAACAATTGGATCATTTTATGCATGCTGTTCTTCAAATGAAAACACTGGCTTTTCATTTAAATTTATTTAAATTTTTGTTGTTAGTGGTATAGAATTTGTTTTTGGAGTGAAACTCAATTAACTTTCTCAGTGGCATGGTAGTAAGTCTGAAATTGGTTGCTAATATGAGAATGATGGTTTTTACTGTAAAATAAACTACGTGGAGACCAAAAGGAAACCGCTATGTTTCTCCTCCTTTGAACTTTGCATCAGAAGGTCTTGGTATATATACCATTTTATGGATGTATCAGATCAAGGTCATGTGTTAGGTTAAGTGAATGCAGTTGTTTGTAAAGTGTAGTTATGAGAGACTCTGAAAGGGTTATGTAGTCCTCTTGGTTGGGAATGTCTCTCTCATGTTTTGAATAATACTCAGAATCAGGAAAACAAATCTTGTGGCTTTTCTTAAAGAACCTTTTTCCTTTCTTTTTCTTTCCTGGTTCCAGAACTCCCTTCCCCAAGAAGGGTTAATTTTTCTTTCATAATTGTTAGCCATAATGTGGCTAAGACCTCCACCTCGATTTGATTCCTCGCAGATTAAGGATATTAGATAATTTCCTTCTATTTATTGTAATACTGCACTGTATTATCTTTCTATCACTCAGATAATTACTGAGGAAATCTACATTAATTTTTTTGGCTGGAGCAAGGCCTGCTAAACACAGGAATGATGTATTGATGTTTTACACAACAAAAGTTTTCCTCCTGTCATTGTCCAATCAACAGAAAGATATTTATCATATTGCAGAGCCCCTTCTTTTCAAGAACAAAGCAGGTAGGGAAGCACGACCAGCCAGCAGACCTTGAGGTTTCTGAAATTCAAGCCAAGCGAAGGCATCTGCAGCTTAAAGTGTCCTTCATATTAAGCACTCAGAGCCGAGTGCGATGTTGTTTGCTAAATTATGAATGTGTGTAATTAAAATCTAGTGGCTGTTTCTATGAAAGATTTACAATGTTATTTCATCGTTTGTCATGGCTAATTAACAATATTAGATGAAGTTTTTCTTCTTCAAAGGTCTGATTTTTTCTCATTTATTTATGTCAGAAGTGATAAACAGAGTAGTTAAAAGCTTCTCCCTGTGCAGGCAGGACAGAGGCAGCTTGCTCCTTCACACCTCGGGGTTCCGGGTTCAAATCCCTCTAGACCTCGAGTGGTGAAACCTGACTTCTCGTGTGCCTCATTACAGGTTTCAGAGTCTAGAAGTCCACATTCTGACTGCAAAAACTCAGGCCTTTGCAACCACAGGAGAAACTGCCTTGATTGGCAAATTGTCTGTCTGTGGGAGCCGGCAGGAGAAAGGGCCTCCACCCACCCCCTCGTTCCTCTTCCGAGGGGCTCTGCCCTGTCCCCTTGAAGGCAGCCTTGAGCCCGAGCCTTCCACAAAGCCCTGGTGCCCACGCTCAGTCCTGGCTGATGACAGGGTGCTTGAAGACCACCATCCATTTCGCCTTCCCTGGGCAGTCGCCATCTCATTTTTTTTTTTTTTCCCCTGCCTGATTTCTTTCAGCAACAGCAGGTGGCTACCCAGCAGTTGGCTTTCCAGCAGCAACTTCTACAGATGCAGCAGTTACAGCAGCAACACCTCCTGTCTTTGCAGCGCCAGGGCCTTCTAACCATCCAGCCAGGGCAGCCCGCCCTTCCCCTCCAACCTCTCACTCAAGGTAAGCGTTGATGACGCAAGAGGCATTGGTCTCTCCAGACTCTGGGGCAGTGATGGGGGCGCGGGAGGAGTGGGGTCTCCTTCCAGCTCATCATGAAGGAGATTGTTTGTTTAAAACACGCAGATGCGCACTGAGAGGCCAAACCAGCTCAGGCATCAGTGGTGGACCCTTCCAGAAGCCGGAGGGCTTGTGAGTGCCAAGATGACAACCTAGGGTGGTCCGCAGGCTTCGCCAGAGTCACAGCATCAAAATGTTGCAGGAGAGAAGGCAGTACTGCTCTGTCTTAGGGAGCATTTTAATCAGACCTCACATTTTAGGTTTGGAATCGCAAATACATTTTCTTGAAGGCTTTCGTTAGTCATTTTAAGATACATTGTACATCCTGTAACTTGCTCTCTTTTAAATCGTAGTAATACCTTTGAAATGTCTCTTTTTTAACATCTAGGGAGAAATTCAGGTAACGATTGTGACTCATCTCTTGCTGTTACGGAAGCCAAGGGAGTTTTCTGTTGGAATCTCTCTCCTTTGCAGTCGCTTGATGGTTGGCTTTTGAGCAAGTTGATTCTACACCCATTAAAACAGGCAGCCTGTCCATCTCCAGCTCTTTTTGAGAGTTGGAGGGAGCTCTTTGAAAAGGAGTGAGATTTCGTGGATTTAGAAATTTCTTTGGAAAAGCCATTGACATGTTCTTTTAATGGATGTTGCCCGTCAGACAGAAAGGAGTACTTTTGCTGTTGTTAGGACATCCCTCTGGGTTGAAGCAACTCTCACTTTCACGTGGGTAATGTGATACACAAATGAATTATTCAGGACCAGCCAGAAGGAAAGGAAGGAGGGAAGGAAAGAAGAAAGACTCCTGCTGTGTTTTGAAATACAGGTCCTCCGTCCTGTACGTGGCACGGTGGATTTCATTTGCCTCTTCGAGGCCCATGGTAGACTCAGGTGTATGTGTATGTGGTGCCTTCCAGGACGGGTAGCTAAAACCTTTGGTGTCTTGGATTCAGTTACGTTACAAAGACAGTTCAAAATATGAAAACTCTTTTCTCCCCTCTTGATGCTGAAGGCATGGCCATATGTTCAGTAACTGTTGGTGTCAGGTGGAGCCAGTGAGTCATACCTACCTTGAGTCTCTTGAGTCACCCACACCAACTTGTGTTCCTCCTAAGGTTCTTTGGGTTTTCCTTATGTCTTAATGCTGAGACCAGGACATTTTCCTCCTTTAACTTCCCTCTCAGCTCCTCTCCTCCTCCTGCTATTACTGCTCATCCACACAATATATAATCAATATCGCCGTTGCTGTCAAAATAGAAGATTTGGTAACTGAGCAGTGCCAGGGGCGGGGGTGGGCGGGGGGGAGGACACATGGGCTAATGCACTTTTGTGCTTGCAAAATGTTATAACATGCATTAATTACATCTTTGTATTTATTGTCGGCAACATCGCCGGCTGGGCTGACGCACCCACTGGACTCCGCTTCTACCTTGCTCATCCTTTCCTACCGCTCCTATACTATTAAGTGTGCTCACTAAGGTTCATTGTTATAGTCCATCAGTTAAGCTGTCCAAAAGAGGGCAATTGGGCAGTGACAAGACAAGTTCACATGTAATGTGAAAGAAATGAATGTGGTGATGCATGAAGTGTAATCTCTGCAGTAACATATCAGAGACACCGGTAGGTAATTCACTAGTCATGGCATTGATTGATATGCTTAGCAGTCAGCTCTAACGCTTTAGCCCCCGCAACATTAAGAAGATGCATATTTATAGTCTAGGGGGTGTCTTTATGTGTGCCCTAAATGCATAAATGCAAATATAAACATTTCTCCTAGTGAAGTGAACCACCCGTGTCATAGCCATCTCTTTTGGAATCAAAAGGCTGGTTTTGTGTCCCCTGACCCCTTGCCCAAAGTGGCTGGAGAATTCAGTCATGTTGGACTACAACACAGTTTTTGTGTTTTTTTTTTTTTAATCAGAGAGATGATGACTTAAAACTGATGCCATTATGAGGTTTAAATCAACTTTCTGCTTGCTTGAACATGGTCACCTGGGTATGGAGGTACAAGGACAAAAAAGGTTGATCAACTCTGTTTGTCTTAGAGCCAGTGATACCTGGGATTATAAAATTGAGTTCCGTGAACAGTAATCTGTCAACTGTCCCCGCAACATACATTTTTAAACCTGTGTCTGCACTTTCTTTTATAATGAAGGGGCCAGTTGTCCTGGAAAAAGACACGTAGGCAGGCTCAGGGTTTCTGTGTTAAAAATGCTAGTAATGCTCACATCAGGATGTACTCACCAGATTCTTTTACATACCTGCACGGTCTTGGCTAAGTTGCCTTAAACGTGCATGTAAATATCACGGTATTGGAAGAGACAGAGAGTAATATTATGAAGACTCTCTTTTTTGCCCTGGAGGTTTTAGGTTATGAAATGAAAGGACCTTTTTTTTTTTTTTTTGGTAAAATGTTTTTCGGGCTGTGAGGGCTTCTCCCTGCTTTGTATCATTAGCATGTCTATTTTTCCCCGATGGCTTTAGTCACATCATCTTCCTCAGCACCTGTAATTCCATAAAGAAATATACTTTTAATATCATTCTGACTTTTTAATTTTTTTAATATAAACTACAGTTGGAAGAAAATTGCATGCCTGCCAATAGACCTGTTAATGGATTTGTTTAACTTGGGACTATTACTCCTATCTACCATTTTGGAAAAAAATGCATGCTTTCTGGACATTTGATGTCCCTTGAGTCTGATGAGTGACTAGCTTACCTTTTATCTGTCTTAATTCTATCATGAGATCTCGGTTGTCAAATAACAGCATCCTTTGGTAGATACTTTTCACTGAAGTAACAGTTTAACATCACTAACAAGGTGTAACATTGATGGAAGAGACCGATTTGACTGCCTTTCTGTGAGTCTGATGCGAATGTTCTTCACCGTAATTATCACACTGAAATTTGACCCAGAAGGATACCTCGTTGTCAGTCAGAGAGTTACTGTTTTATTTACCGCTTCTCCCTGTGGATGAAGAAACTGATTTGCTAGCCCATTGGACTAGAAGGAGAGGAGAGAAACATTAAGGTGCACTGTGGGCCTAACTGAGTATAACAGGGCATTTCTCTTTGTCTTTATTTGCTGGATAAACAGCTTACTTTGGAAACAGCTTCAAAGTGCTGCTTCTATCAGAGGGAAAGAGTTAACACAGTGGTTAGAAACCCACCTCCCATGCACCTTGACCCAGAAATCAATTAGTCTGAGTTGAAAAACTAGGCAGCTTGTTCTTTTGTGTGTATTTACTCCCCAGAAAGTAAAACTGGGTGTTGACTTATGTGGCTTTATATCAGTGTGCCATCATCCACAGACAAGCCTATTCACTATTGTTTCAATTGAATAAACAGTGATCCGAGGGTCAGCCATCTTCCCAGGTAATTGCTGGTGTGCAGACATCAGTGGCGGCCTGTTAGCTACCAACCCACCCTGCATATCACCTCACTAGGTGTTGGGAAAAAAATAGCCAAGATGCAGCAGAACTGGACACAGGATTGTGTGGTGACCTTTCCCTTTGTTTAATTTGCCTCCGAGGTTTAATTTCAGGGGACAAGTAATAATTGAATATGCCTAATAACTAAATGCTCATTTGGGACAAAATCCATCAAAATATAATTGGCATTTGATTTTTATGAAGGAAGAAGAAAACTGACTTGGCTGTCGACGCATTCGAAGAATATCTGACCACTTAATGTATCATTTGAGGCCTCTTTTATAATATATATTAATTGCAGAGACTCAAGCGTTTGAACATTTTCTTGGAGAACCGATAGGAGAGACCAACTGTTTTTGTTAACACTCCTCTCAGAAAGGCGGGGAAGGTTATTGGTCTGCTGTGCAATAATTTACTCCTCTTTGATATGCAAACGATCCACGGTGAATATAAAAAAATCCTATCAGACTCATTTCACAGTTCTTAACCACTCGGATTCTCTGGAGTCCATCGCCTCATTAGACCAGTGCTCTCCAATGCTAGCATAATTAAAATCTTTAACAGTTTAGCAAAGTAAAGATGTTTGGCTGATCACGTTGAGATGATTATCTATCCATTGTATTCTAAATGACAAAAATAAATTAAATTTAGACCTTGGCATTTTTTATTATGTGTTTCAAATGAATATAATGCACACAGCCTTCTTTTTAAATTCAGTACCTTAGGTTTGGTCAGAAACATGCCTGTTTCAGTTCCTGCTATATAGTCAGAAAATGGCAGGCTTCCTAGGAGAGCTCGGTTCCAGTTCATTGAAACAATGAACTGAGATCCAGACATCCAGTTCTAATGTGGCATTGCCTTGTAATGTCAAGGGTTGGTGATTTCTTCCAAGTTGTCCTTCCAGGTGGTGGTTATCAGTTGCCATTCAGAATATGGTTTCTTCTGTGTGTGTATGCACTAGAATATGCCTTGAGGTCATATTTGGAAATCCTGGGCTGTAGAGGCATGCCTCCAGAATAAAGGCTTCGTCCCCACATTAGTGAGATTGACATACTGATTGAATCTCTTCTTGGGAGGAAAAAAAAACAAGGTAACACTTACTGCCCAAGACTCATGTCCATTGTGACCCCCTTAAAGAGCAAGAGAACTTTACTGCTTCAAGTTTCTTTCACGTTTTCATTTCATTCTGCAATGGTTCATTAGCATGGATCTAAGAAATGACAGTAATAATAGTGTTACTTGTATAAAAAGTTATACAGTTTTTCAGTAGACACATCCATCAATTAAGCATGTGGTACAAGAAACCAAAATTAATGAGGAAGATAGGTGTGTTAATGAAATAATCATAGTATAATCAATTTGACTGTTAAAAGTTGAAAAGCATTTCAGGAAGACGATATGAATTCATAATTTATGTCTAAAAGTGATTAATAAAAACTATATTTAATAACAAAGCTATTTGTCATCATTTAAGACTTAAGCACAAAAATTATTCATTTTGTGGTTCATGTTGTCATAATAGTATAGTTGAACAAATTTATTTTGAGCCCTTCTTTGTGTCTAAAAATACAGTAACATCTATCTACATTTTTTTTTACCCCAGCGGTCTAGAAACAACAGTTTGGATGGAGGCATACAGTCTTTGCAAAAAATAGCTGTGTTCTCAGTCCTTTTCATGGGAGTCTTTTATGTGTGATGAGGGCACTTCAGGTGGAGGACCCATTCCTTCCTACCGTATTTGCCTTAGTTGAGAGGGAAGGAAAAAAAAAACTGCATGCCCCCAAAAAAACCTAACACTAGGCTTTGTTTACTGACTCTTTGATTTAATTACTGTTTGAAGAGGACGGAATTAGCTGTTAATTGATTTAATTATCCAATTTGTTTGTTTCAGGCATGATTCCAACAGAACTGCAGCAGCTCTGGAAAGAAGTGACAAGTGCTCATACGGCAGAAGAAACCACGGGCAACAATCACAGCAGTTTGGATCTGACCACGACATGTGTGTCTTCCTCTGCACCTTCCAAGACCTCCTTAATAATGAACCCACATGCCTCTACCAATGGACAGCTGTCAGTCCACACTCCCAAAGGGAAAGGTAGGAACACAAATCTGAGATGTGTCCCAAGCTCGCTGTAAGGCGGAGGGGTGGGTGGCCTCTCCTCGCCGTATCTATCTCGGTGATCCCTAATTGGATCCATGTGACTGGAGTGTGCATATAATTACTTAAGAATGTATTCAGTATGGTGTGGATGTGAAGCATCTAATTATTGTCACCTTTTCAACGTGGAATTAGCACTTACACAGATGGAACCTGAGCTTAGGAACCCAGGCAGCCTTTCGATCTCTCTTTTGGATGAGGTGGGCTTCCAGGCCTCCTCTTTCTGTCAAGTGTCCACTGCATACAAGGTGCTTTCCGTGTCTTTGCGTGCTTTCTGAGGAAATAGCAGTGTCTGCTGTTGGCTGTGTTGAATTACAGTTTGAGAAAAGATAAAATGTACACGACTCTGCAGTTCCCTCCCTGAAGGCGGGGGGGCCCATCTGTTTCACCATTGTGTCCCCAAAGTGTTTAGGTTTGGTGGTGGTTTTTTTTTCCAATAGACTGTCAGTGAAGGTTTGTAGGATGGACTGATGGAAGGGGCCCACATATATGCACACAGGCATACAGAGCCACTTTATCCTGGTCGTGGTCTATATTGTGGCATTGACTCGATTTCTGTATTCCTGTTCGGAAGTTAACACTGTATATTTTTAAATTGCCCTGAGCTTCACTTGGATGTTAGTTGAAGCTGAGGTATTTTGAGAGATCCAAAATACATCATGTGAACAGACAGTGCTAATAAAAGGGAGCTGTGAATCCATATTATTATACCTTAGCACCCAGAAACATTAATACTACTATTCAGTACTTTTTCAAAGTAGAAAATATATATTAAAAAACTTCTTTTTGGTGTGTATTTTTAACCTGTTTCCTATGTAGCTCGTATGCAGACTGTCCACGCACAGAAGAAAAGAGACCCTAAAAGTCGTAGGTGATAGCAAATGTCATTTCCATTCAGGAAAACCAAATTTTTTTGTTTTTATAAAGGGACCAAGTGAAAGATTTTTAATTGTATTCTTCACTTAAGCAAGTACACATATATAATTTCATACATTTCTAAAAATGTTGAACATGAAGTCCACGGATTTAATTTGATATATATCTTTATACCAGCAGTACTTGATCCATTCAGAGCTTAGTAATCACAGAAAATAGTTCCTGAATATTTGTGTAATATTTGTGTATGTGTTGGCGTGTGTGTATCATGTTCAAACCCGAACACCATGAGAGGTTTCTGGAGATGAGATTATATATGTTTTAGCCAAAGCTTGCAGTTGTCCTTCTAACACTACTTTGGAGTTTCTGTGGCAGACACAGCAGAACTAAAAATGCTTTTAACTTTCGGGTTTAGAGGAGCTTGAAAAATAGAATGGTTGACAGTAAAAATTAGTTTGGAAACATTGGACCAAATGTGACTTCTTTTGTTTCCAGTGAGGATAGGTTTGCATGTCTGGAGACCAGTCTTAGCTCTTGCTGTATAAGGTCTTAGAATGCCTTTGTAATTAAAAAAAAAAGAAAGAAACACTAGACCTTAGATAGCTTTTAAAGAAAAGGTTCTAGGTTGTCGTCCTTTGCTCTACTTGCTTTTGGTGTCCTGAGGTTGATGCTGTCCATTTACAGCAAAGGAATTGAATTGCATCTTTATCCATAGGTAGTGAAGGGGGCCATACAGTGAAAAATGCCAACTGATGCACTTAAAGTATTTATTGTGATCTCGTCGGCCATTGTGGAGCCTGCACAGATTTGCTGTAACATAGGAATTTCTCCATCTATATGCACTGTGCTCCGTTTCATTCTAAAAGGTTATATATCTAGAGTCAGGTAGTAGATTAGCAAGGAGGCAAATAGGAGAAGAATAGCCCTTTTCATGTCTTAAGGTGCATTTGAAAGTAAATGGATCTCAGAGACAGTCTAATTCCAGGAGAATAAGTTTGTTGGATTTCTCGTTTTATGGTCCTTATGCGTCTGCACAAAAGTTGGGCTTAATCTTCATTATACTACCTGCCTGCATTAGAATAAGGATCAGGAAAGAATTCAGATTTCACTGAGCGTTAATCTGGATGTAAAAACAGGCTGACTTCTCCAACTGTACATGCAAAGAAGAAGCAACTATGAAATTATATGCTACTACTTAATCTCTGGGGCCTCTGAGTTTATGTTATTTGGTAGGTTCCTAGACATGGCTGGACTGAATCAAATTCTAACCACATTTTAACTGAATGTGACAAATAAGAGAGATGAGCAGAGCAACTTAGATAAGTCAAAAAGTTACAAACTTACAGAATTGATCACTAACAATTGAATTATTAGTCAGCTTTGTGTATAAGGACTCAATAATGAGTATTTTATGGTTTTATTATCTGATGGTTTACTTTGAAATCCCATGGGGGTATTGCTATTTAAATAGTGGGAAATGGTTTTTTAAAAAAGTTATCCCTCTCGCAGTGCGTTCTCCCTTACACAATGAGTTGTCATTTGTCTCAGGAGTCCCTTTGAGAAGTTCATCCCTTACTCACCAGGAGCATTTGTGAAATGTATCTCGTTTGAAGCTCTCCCTTGGTTTCTACATAATATTCCCCACCCCCAGTGCTGCTCCTGGAGCTGTATCTTGGGGTACCAGCTTTAAGAATTCTTTCTGAAAGGAGTTGGGAGTACTCCGTGTGGAAATTCATAGGGCCTGAGGTAGTGCTGTGAGAGCTGCGGTTTGCTTTTCAAAGTCAGATTTCCATGCCATGTGGAAGGCTCCTCCCCCCGCCGCCTGCCCCCCGTGCATCCTTTGGGCTCCCGTGAGCAGCCACCGCTGCAGCAGCTCTGGGGTTTGGTGAGCTGCAATCTGTTAAGGAGATAAATAATGTGCTTGGCACGACACTCCTACTCTCCTCTTTAATTTGTCTTACACAAGGAAAATTATAATTAAATCATTCAGGGTAAACCCTTGAGTGTAGAGAAGGGAAGAAAAAAACACACACACACACACTTTGGTAAAGATTGCCAGTAGAAACCCACTTCCCTGTTGTGCGGGGTAGAGACATGTATCAATATTCAGCATCATTAGGGGAGCGGCCCATGTGATTTGTGAGGCGGATGCCAGCGCTCAAATCAAGGCTTGTTAAGATCCTGTCCCAGTGCGATCACGGACCTTCCGCATCATTAGAATTCAGCACAGGCACTGCACTCCGTGCTTTGATTTTCTTCCGAGAATTCAATAATGTTTATTGTGCTGATTTTATATATATATATATATATAAATTAATTGGTACAGTAGACATAGCTCTGTCGTCAGGCCTGAGAGAAGTGTGGTGGGGATGAAGTTCAGGCGGGAGCCAGGCAGCTGCAGAGCAAGGCAGGCACATCCATGTCTTGCTGTCATTTCATTCCACAGGACCAGGGCGTCCTGACTTCTTTGGTAAATAGACAGAACTTCGACCTGGGATACCTGTAAACACAAAGATATTATCTCGCTTTTCTCAACTGTCTGACTGTCTCGCTTTAAGAAATTCCAAGTTTTGGTGTGGGTAAACAAAATCAATGCCATGCAAATGAAACATTTATTAAAATGCTAAATTTAGTAAAGCCCTTTGAGCTTCCTGGATCAAAGCAGCTATGTAAATACAAATAGCAATTACTACTTAAGTAATTGCCTGAGTTAAAATTCTAAATATCACATTATATTATGATGCACTAGGGAAGGGAAGAAAACTTACATTTAATCTTTTTGTCCCTGTGCCAAGCAACTGGCTAAACTCTTGCCTTTGGAGTGATGTCTCGTTTTAGCCACATGACCACTGGGAAGCAGCAGGGTTTGTTACACCCATTTTCCAGATGAGGAAGTTGATTCATTAAGATTAAATAAGTGACCTAGGGTCATAGAACCGGTTAGTCTCATAGTTGAGATGCAAATTCAAGGCTCTCTTTTAGTTTGTAAAACTGGATTTAAGAGACTCCATTCAGCACAGAAGCGAATACTTAATTATGATAAATTAAAGTCAGTGCTCCAAAAGAAATTTTAAGTTGGATTTAAATTCACTTCAACAGTGTATTGGCTTACCTACTGTGTGCACATCAATATATTTAAAGGGAAATCCCAGAGTTCCCTGTGTAAGGTAGGCAAGTAGTTCCTGGGCTTCTCTTAAAGAGAGGGTGGGTAGGGAGGATTTGCAAAATATAAATCATTTACAGCCTGAAACAGCACATAAAGAACAAAAACGGACCCCATGCAGGATTTGCACACAGGCAAATGTAAAACAAGGCGCGCTCTTCTTTAACTGTATCCTGACTTTCCTTCCTGGCTTATAAATCTTGGGTTTCCTTATTGAACACGTCATCTGGTCTCTCTTCTGCTTCAGCTGTCCTTCTGTAGTCTGTATCAGAGATAGCCCTTCTCTCTGATCCTTCCCAGCTTTTTGCTTTTAGTTCAGCTACCGTTAATAGATGTTTTATAACTCGAATATATCTCAGATGCATAGCCTTCTAAATATTTGTTCCAGGGTTTCCTTAAACGTTTGGTGAAACGTTTCTTTAAACTCCTGAGAGATCCTGGGTTGTGCAGCCTCTTCTTTGATTGAAGTTGCTGTCACAGCCTCAGGTGACCCAGGTCGAGGAACCTCTTTCTTTCTGAGGCCTGACCTGCCTTCTGTCCTCAGGAGATACCTTCCTTTTCCTTCTCATTCATTGACACAGCCCCATGTATTTCAGTTGCTGGCAGTTACCACACTTCTCAGCTGGCATCCACCTTCAAATAGCCCCTGAAGGTTTTTGCTTGGCTCATGGACTTCCAGACACTTTCGCTTGATACAAAGTCTCTGTTTTCGATTTGTGGCCTTTTGACATATTGCTGTGGATCTGACTATATAACAGTAACATTTATGTCAACTGGCCCCTCTGTTTTCAAAAGGCAAGGAACTCTGAGTTGTGGATATGCCTGGTGTTTCGTTTCTCTTTTCTTTTTTTTTTTTTAACTAAATTCTCTGATGATGAATAAATAGTTGTGCTCTTGGTTTCCTCGCTAACATTCTAGAAGCTTGCTTTCAGACTTTCAGAACTCTTCCGATTACACAAGCCTTTAACTTTTTGCATATTTTCATATTCATATTTAGGGCCTCTGGAGCCAGACATTTAAACAGTTAGCTCTAGCTCCCATGACTCTGAATAGCTCTTCCTCATGGCGACTTTTTTTTTTTCTTTAGTACTTTGAAAATCAAGTAATTTCTTTCATATTTCGTTTGATTTGAAGCACATGAACAAACTAGTAGCTCCAGATCTTCCGTCCTCATTAGATTGTCTTGGCGAATCTGCAGTCAAATTGTCCCACATTGTCTTCAGAAGTGTCAGGCCACTTTCTGGCCATGTGTGTTGAGACATCTGATATTACAGAGGTCAGCGATTTATGACCTACCAGCCAAATCTGGCCAGCTTCATATTTTGTGAATAAAGTTTTATTGGAACACAGTGAGGCTTGTTCATTGATATATAGTCTGTGGCTGTTTTCACACACTACAATGGCTGGCTTGAGTAGGCACAGCAAAAGCATATGGCCCACCAAGAGTGAAATACTTACCATCTGGCCATTTACAGAAAGAGCTGGCCAACTCCAGCGTTACCCATTGAACCAGAGTCTCTCAGACTTCCCGATGATAACGTCACAGGTACTTGTTAAAACATGTATCTCCCTAGGCCTGAAGAGTTGGATTCCACTGGTGTGAGATGGGGTGCGGGAGTTGCTTTGTCATATCTACCCTAAATTCTTAGGCTTCCCTGGTTGTTCCATGGTAAATAATCACCTGCCAATGTAGGCGACGCAGGGTTCGATCCCTGGGTCAGGAAGATCCCCTGGAGAAGGAACTGGCAACCCACTCCCGTATTCTTGCCTGGAGAATGCCACGGACAGAGGAGCCTGGCGGGCTGCAGCCCGTGGGTCACGAAAGAGTCAGACACAAGTAAGCGACTCAACAACAGCAAAAGCCCTAAATTCTTACTACTCAGAGGCTGTGGACCTGCAGCTCTGGTGTCATGTGGGAGCTCATTAGAAATGCAGGGTCTCAGGCCCTATCCTGGCCCTCCTGGGTCAGCGTCTGCATTTTCACCCAGTCCCAGGGTTAAAATGCAGTCCTTGGCATGCCCATTCAGGTTTGAGAAATGGCGCGGGTAGCATGCTCAGTTCACCTGGGTTTTGACACTGCTGCAAAGGACAGTTTTTCATCCAGATTTTGATGACTCTCCCAGCCGTCTTCAGTCCACTGAACGAGTGCTTGCTATTCTTGTGTGAGCCAAGAGCGTACAGATACTGCTACTGCTGGAAAGAATAAGAAACTAGCATATGATGGTGATGCTCAGCCAGCTCTCATTTATGGAGCTATTACTTTGTGCCAGTCACAATGCATAAAGGACTTGATAAAGGCCTTGATCTTGATTTTTCCCATTTTATCCTCACAGTAGCCCTATGGGTTACTGTCTGCTTTGTACAGATTGTGTTGTTGGGCAATGTATAACTTGCATGAGTCACACAGCTAGTTGGGGACCAGGTAGGAACTGGGAGTAGGGTGTCACCAAGTCTCAGGTCCTTGCAGGGGCAGCCACATTCTGGTGCTTCCCAGGTGGGCTGCTCATCAGAACCACCTGAACTGCACCCCAGACTCTGGGTTACAGCCTCCAGGGGATACAGTTTGGGGATCAGAGTCAGGCCATAACCTTCCAAGATGGTAGCCTGGGGCCAGCCTGTCTGTTGGGTAGTAATTAGGGAGAAGTCCCCCATCTTTCTCTGCAGCCCTTTTTCTCCCCCAGTAAATCCTTTTGCACAGACGGAAGGCAGGGGTGACAAGGACACGGGTGACAAGCAGTGGAGACCATAGAAAACAGGCTGAGCATGTCCCGTCAGGTGTGGTAAGGGACAGGAAAGAGACAAGGGTGCAGCTGTCTGCTGAGGCCTGAACCTCAGGCGCTGCTTTCTGCTCCAGAGCCAGCTCTTGGCAGCATCAGCTGTCCCATGTCTGTCTGCCTGTTTAAGGCAGAACTGGCCCTGCTTATGTCCGAAAGAAGCTCCTGGGCACTTATTAACTTTTTGTGCACCAAAGCACTGCTGGGTGTTTGGCGACAGTCACATTTAGAAGAACTGTGGTCATTTTGTCTCTCTGCTTGAAACGAGTTGTTCCTGGGTTTTAGAAATGGAAGGAAGACTTTTCTTAGGGTGGTGTAGCCTGATGCTGTGTCGTCTCCTGTCATTCCACACATTCAGGAAGGGCAAGGAGAGAAAACCTTTCGCATCGTGGCACATCCTGGGAGACTGGTTTGTGGATTTTCTTAACTATTCACTTTGTGGAGTGATGAAAAGAAAAGCACTCACTCATTATTTTCAAATGGCTGTTATGTCTTATCTCAATAAAATACCTTTTCCCATAACACACCATCGTTAGAATCTATAAATCATTTTTCTATTTATTGTGTTTAAATGATACATACTTTGCCATAAAACGGCATCATGGGTCTGGAGAGTCAGGTTTGTTATATAAGTTTCTCTGAGATTCAGTTGATTTTTAATTCTTTTTTCCCCTTGGATGATGGCATAACATGAATCTCAACTGTGTGCAGTTTCTGCCCGACATGCCAGGTTTCTCACACAAAATCAATTTTGAACCCCTGTTTTCTCTTACTGTGGAAGTTAGTCATTGTTTTCTGATGAGCTGCTCTTGCTGATAAGAGATTTTTTTTTTTTTTCACCCAGTGCCTTGGTTGGCTCTCAGCTATTTCACAGTCACCTGCACTTGTGTGGAAACACCTGACATACATTAGCTTTCTTAGCATTCATTCCACACCAGGGGTGTAAAGGGAAGCATATAGCGGGAAGGGGTGAGGACTCATCTTTGGGTGGCTCTCACACATAGCCTGTTATACTAGGTTTTGTCTTTTTACCTGTAAAAACATCTGGTTGAAATGTACACTTTACCACTTGGATTAAATGAATAGACACTTTTCTTTGGTGAATATGGATCCATCTCCAAGTAGAAAGGGAGACCGAGGGTCGACAGAAGGCCATGTGGCTTGGAAAACTCCTAGTTGGGGGTTCTTGCTTAAATGACAACCAAGAGTCCAGTGTTTTGTTTTTTTTCTGTTTGTTTGGTTTGCATTTTTTAACTTAAAGATTGTGTGTGTGTGTGTGTGTGTGTATGTGTGTGTGAGAGACGTGGACCATTTTTAAAGTCTGCATTGAATTTGTTACAATATTGCTTCTGTTTTATGTTTTGATTTTTTGGCTGCAAAGGCATATGGGATCTTAGCTTCCCAACCAGGGATAGAATCTGCACGCCCTGCCTTGGAAGGTGAAGTCTTAACCCCTGGCCCACCAGGGAGGCTTTTAAGCCAGCCAGTGTTGGGGCCCAGTGAGCAGGAATCTGTGAAGGAGACTTAAAAGCAAGGCACGCCCTCTTCCAAGGTTGACCAAGATGCTGTTTTGCACCAGGGCCACCTGGCAGCCTGGCTCTCGGCTCTTTCCAAGGGAGGCAGCACTGTGGACTGACTGGCTGGGGGATGCAAATGAGTAGGTTGGGCATGTCGAGCTGTCTTCACTTTCTTTATCCCACCCCCAACCCCGCTCTGTGATCAGTCAGGGCCTAAGTATATTATAAAGTATATTCTCCTCATTAAAACAATAGTGGAAGCTCACAAAGGGAAACTGTTAATATGTGTTCCAGCTTGTCATTTCTGCCTGTGTGAATAAAGCAGATAACCGTTCCTCTGGGAAACTATTTCGGGAATTGAGCAACAGATAGGCTAGCCAGAGAATTCTCCTAACTGTAATTTTCCTTTTTCTGTGTACTCAAAAATAACATCCTGCTGGGCTCCTCTGTGCCTCTGCACAGACACAGCACAATTGCCACAGCCCAGGTGGCGGTAATGCAGGACGATCCCCGGGCACATGTCGCCCAGAGTCGTACAGCTTGTTCAGTGTCTTCGTCCATATGGCGGTGTGTCCCATTCACAGAAAGACACGGGGCTGTGCCTGGCAGGTACCGTGGTCAATGTAGTGTGAAGAGAAGCCCTCAACTCATAGTGGCCTCTGTGGTACAGTTTGTTTAATGGCAAATCTGCGTTCTCAAGTACACACACCACACACACTCACACTCAGCCAAGAAATTCCAGAACAGCCTTGCCTTGCCGATTACCTCCTCACTTAACCTTCCTCCTTTTATTTTTTAGAAGCAAATGGTTAACCCAGAGGTTACATATATTCCTTTCTAGGTGGTTATTCGTGGGTTAACGCAATTTGAGGATAGCATGCTTGTCCTAGACTTGGTCTATAAACTCTGCAGTTTTTCTTCTCTCTTTTTGCATTTTCATTTGTGAGAACTTACTTTTATTGTGCCGTTTGGGTTGTTGGACTAATGGCTTTGGTTTTTATGGTCTCAAAAAAGGAAAGGGAAAAGGAAAAGCTAATCATTATCAGTCTTAGAAATCTGAGAATAAAACATTCCCCAGAGGTGTCAGAACTGAAAAGGGGGAACTGAGAACACAGAAATTTCCCAGTGAAGAAGGTAAAAAATAGTCACATTTTAAAAAGCACTTTGGAAAATTTACCCGAAGGCAAAAGCTTCTCCATTTATATACCCAAATTTTGTTCCGCTTTTGTGTAACTATTTGTATTCTTGTTTGGTAAACAAACAGACCTCATAGCAACTGTAGCTGATGATATTTATACTACCTGTAAGACTTCCCTAAACAAATAGACATAGTTTTATGACCTTCAAATTTTATTCCTTTTATAGTCTTCAAGGAAATCAGTCTAAGGGCAAGTTAATATTTCTTTCCTTTCTTTCTTTTTTTTTCTTTCTCTTTCTTTTTTTAAAAAAATATGTCGCTCTCTATTGTTGAAGGATCTGCTCTGTGTGTGTATTTTACAGTTTGACTGTGAATGTTGAGTTTGAAGGTATATTATGGCAAAAGGAAAGAGAAATCTAAAGTGTTTGTGTAAATGGTGTGGTATTTGCTTTCAAGAGGGGCCATTTTAGTCATCTGGTGGAATTTCTGGTTATACATCCAAAAGGCTAAAAACTCCACTGCAGTGATTACTTATAGATCTTCAAATTGGACAGGCATCTCTAGTTATATCTCTCCTTTTTATATCTAAAATATTGATGGAAACATTCTGGTATACATGAGCCCCTATATCCAACTTACATTTTTCCATATGAGTCATATTTAAGACACGAACAAGATGTCTCCATGTTAAAGATCAGTGTGAGAAATAAATGGCAGTTTACTTTAATTAGAAAAAAATTTGACACCAAGAGCTGGAATAATCCAGTAGTGTTTGAATAAATTAGAGGATTGTACAGGGAGAAATAAAAAGAAACTTAACAAGGATAAATGGGGAGGTTTTGCCCAAGGTTCAACCAAAAAAGCATGCCTTTGCAGGACAGAAGTCACCAGACAGTACTGAGGTGGATCCGTTTATTCTGCAAAACTTCACACAAGCTCTGACCCAAGTGTCCTTGGCTTTGAGAGTTGAAACCCTGACCTTGACAGTCTGACCTCATGGAGCTGGCTTTGCAGGAGAAGAGAAGTAGAACAGACACATAATCGTGTAATGAAAAGACAGAATTGAGTTCCAGGGGGAAAAACAAAGCCGCAAAGGAGTAAGAGCGAGGCTCAGGTCACTGTTTGTATACATGGGTCTGGCAAAGCGTCTCTGAGGAAATAACCCTTGATCGGACAGGGACAAGCCCTCTAGGCAGAGGGCATAGCAAAAGCAAAGCTCCTGAGGCAGAAGCAAAAAGAGAACATGCTTTGCTGGATTGTGGCTCTTAGCTCCATCAGTGCGGGGGCAGCTTTGTTGTTCAGTGGTTGGGAGTGTGGACTCTGAAACTGGATGGCCTGCATTCCGGACAGGCAGTCCACTCCATGTGCTTCATCTTGATGTGCCTCGATGTGCCCCGCTGTGAAGTGGGTGCACTGCCACGCCTGGCCTTGTCGATGAAATGAGTGTGTGCACATTGTAGTCTCTGGCGTGGAGGCAGTCCTCCATGAACATCAGATGTTTGTAATGATTTAATTAATTAAAGACTAATGAATATGGTTGTTTTTTAAGGCCATTTGTTTGTTCAAGCCACCTTTATTGAGCTTTTATTTACTAATTGTAGGTTCTGGAAATTAAGACTTGAGCATACTTCTTTCCCTTAAAGAACTCATAGCCTAGAGAGAGAAATGCGGAGAGAGACACTGGCCAACACAGTATAATAAATGCAGTAATACAAATATAGGCAAAATGAGACAGAGTGTATGGCTAGTGAAACGTGAGCGCTAGTGGTAGATCGTTGTGGCTGTATTTCCGTCCCCCACATTTGCATCAGGTGAACTTTTTGGATGCAGTGAACTCTGTGACTGTTATCACAGATAAATAAATAAATAACGTTTAGAAAGACACACCCAGAGTACTTACAAGTGATTCAAAGACCAACATTAGGAATTTTTTAAAAATACATTTGCTCCATAAAATAGTTTATATTGGGTCAAAGTCTTTAAAATTTTCTCTCTTTGAATTGTTAAGTCTTGGTACTTGGATCCAGACTGTCGTCAATAGTGAATAATAGTTCACTTGCCAGTTGCCACGTCCCAATCACCTAGCACAGTCAGGCTGGCACGTAGTCATTGCTGAGCCTGAACGTTCAGAATATAATGAATTTATGAAACGTTGATGATCAAGGAACCCATTAATAGTTGTTGCAACGTGTTGGCCATAGATACTATAGGAGTAACAGATTAGTGTTCCAAACAAGACAGAAAATTTGAGTTTCTGGTCAGAGTGATTCTCAGTCATTAGCTTGCGCGAATCATCTGGAGGACTGCCTGAACTGCAGATTGCTGAACCCTAGTCCTACTGTTTCTGATTCAGTACTGGGGGTGGGGCCTTAGAATTTGCATCTCTGACAAGTTCCCGAGGACCATACTCTGGGCACCACTGCCATAGAACATGGCAACTGCTGTTCTGATGCCATGGCATTCTTGCCTTCTTCGAGGCTTAAATGACAGAGAAAGGAGCTTGGTAACTATTATTCACTATTGAAGACAGTCTGGATCCAAGTACCGAGACTTAACATTTCAAAGAGAAAAAAATTCTAAAAAGTTTGAGCCAACATACACTATTTTATGGAGCAAATTTATTTTTAAAATTCCTAATGTTGGTCTTTAAGTCACTTGTAAGTACTCTGGGTTTGCCTTTCTAAACTTTGTTTATTTATTTATTAATTTTCATTTTATGCCTGAAATTGCTTTTTGAGCTTTAGTTTCGCTTACCCTGTTCCTTTTAGCATTGAGCTCCTATTGATACTCTTAAGTCCCAGATCAAATATTACAGAATTTTATGTTCCAGTCATCTGTTCAGTTCTCTCTCTCTCTCCTCAGCTGGGGGATTGGTTTTCTAGAGAGACTGAGAGCTTAGTTACAGTCTGCACCAGTGAATTCCAAATGTGTTTGATCAGTCACCCCGTCAATATTAAAACTTTTGAGTGTGCCCTTCTACTAAAGGTAAAGTAAAAGTATTAGTCATTCAGTGGTCTGACTCTTTGAGACCCTATGGACTTTAGCCCGCGAGGATCATCTGTCCATGGAATTCTCCAGGCAAGATTACTGAAATGGGTGGCCATTTTCCAAGGGATCTTCCCGACCCAGGGATCAAACCCAGGCCTCCCACATTGCCTGCAGATTCTTTACCTTCTGAGCATATTAAAGATACTTTTAATCAATTGCATGCCTAACATAGTACCTATAGTATAAAAATTTTAAAGTATGTGTGTATACATACACACACGCATACAATTATCTATTCATACAAAAGTTCTAATATTATCTTAACACATGATACAGAAATGGTAATGTAGTCTTAGCACCCTCCCATGACTCTTCTTAGGAATTTAGGTTTATAGACTCTGATCTAAGAACTCAACATGATGCTTAAGCACAAAGTAAATGTTTCACAAAACAGGCTGAGGAACTTCCCTGGTGGTCTGGGGAAGCAATTAAGACATGCTTCCCCTGCAAGCAGTGAAGGTTCCATCTCTAGTTGGGGAACTGAGGTCCTACATGCTGCGTGGCTCAGCCAAAAAACAACAACAACAACAGAAACATACTGAATTAAGGGCAACGAAGAGTTTAATCCAGTGAGCATTAATGAAGCATCTTATACTGCTGAGAAATAAAAGGAATGTCGTAAAGTAGGAAGTGATTCTTGGAGAACATAAAGTGCAAGTGCCTGATGGTTTTAGCCATCTTAGTTCTCTAACTCCCTTTCTCATTGAATCACCTCTGCTTTCTCATCTGGCCCTCGGATACTTCAGTTACATGACTCCTCTGATTCTGGAACAGGCTTGTGCTGACTTCCACAGCATGTCAGGGGCAGGGATTAAATGAGAAGAATCAGGATTGGAACTTTTATTTATGTTCTCTGGTTTTCTGGGTCTCCTTGTTTCCTCTAACATATGGACAAGGTTCCACACAGACCTTGTGACTCACCAGTGCAGACACTTGCACGGACATAATGCGCATGCCTGCCTAATGGTGTTAATATCTTTTGGATTAGTGGCCCCTCTGTCTGTATTGACACAGTTGCTCGCAGCCCCTCTTTGGAAAGCATTCTGTTTTCTTAACGAGATCCCAGTGTTAATGCTGCCAGTGGGAAGCTCTCACTTACAACCTTGGGATAGCGGTTGCCCTTATGGGTGTCAGAAACAAAAGCTGGACCTCTGCCTCTTCTTGGCCTTTTCCTTTATTTATCCCTTCACTCATCACCACACAAACACAGGCATTCAGCCTTTGTCATCACCCGCCCTGTGTTTGTGATTGATCGGAACATGCCGGCCCAGTCTCTGATACTTAGGCTCTCCTTCTCGGCTCTGTGGTCTTGCTATGCCCTTGCTTCTGAAATCAAGATTGTGTGTATTGCCCAGTGTAGCTGAAAAGGGACATGGAGGTGATGGCGAAAAAGTATCTGCCAAAGTTAGGACCTGTCAGCATGGCACCAGACCGCAGATTCTTACCATTTGGTAAAGCAGCTCGTGGCAAGTCACATCCATAGCCTGCACATAGGCTCTCTCCCAGTCCTGAAGGGTAGGATCTAGTCCCCGAAGCATCTGACACACTGCGCTGTGCTCTTGTGGCTTTTGTGGGTCATGAAGGATAACTCTTGAGTCTCTTCTTTCCTATTGAAAGCTCAAAGAGACTTCCTAGTGGGTCACTGTTGACTCAGGAAGTAGTTCCGGTTACACACTGCCTCCTTGAGGGCTGCTTCATGCACTTTGATTTTCCCAAAGTGTAGTCATTTCAGTATGTGCCCCGTTGTGATGTGGTTTGAGAGTTCTGCTTAGCTGACTGTTATTTATATTATGTTCTTTAAATCGAGTCATTTTTAATGTAAATAAAATAAGCCTCATCCTAAGAAACAGTATCTGTGAAACCAGGAGTTGGAGAGAAGAGATATATTTTTGTCTAATACAAATTAAATTTGCTAGTTTTTAGAAATGTGCATTCTTGTTCTTCCTGGCATTGTGTGGGCTATCATTGAATGCACACATCTCATCTGTTGGGATATTTCGGTAGGACTTCTCTGTTATTACTGAGGAGAACCTTGACTGAATATGGTACTATGCCAAGTGGATGGAAACTCCCGCTTTCACGATATATCCTGGTTTCCTGCTTACTGAAAATATACATCCTCTCGTCCCAGGTTCACGGATACTGTGATGGCTTGGGATTGTTGTCAGACCCAGATTCAACAGTTTACTCCAGGGTTCTCCTGATAAATAGAGTATCTGGTAAACACTGTTCACTGGCCCAGTCACTTAACAGATCAGAGCTAATATAACACTAGAAATGACCTTCTCCTGGTGCTAACTTCAGTCTTACCTGTTGCATTATATTAAAAAAGAACAGAAAAACTTGCATATAATTCTTAACTTTGGGCCAGCAAAAGTTTTTGTGAGTTTGTACCTGTTGCTTGGTGAGGTTGCCCAGTGTCCCTCTTTCAAGAACTACCCATCTGCAGTTGGCATTTCAACCAACAGTTAATAGAGAGGACATCTCAAAAGTATTTCTGGAAGCGTGATCACTTTTAGGACAGATTCAGAACAGGGAACTCTCTGGATCCTTAGCACTCAAGTTTTGGTCCAGGCCACACAGCTTCACCATCACGCAGGAGCATGTATTATCTTGGGTCCTCCCAGAGTTACTGAATCAAAATGTGCATGTTAAAAAGGTCTCCAGGCAGTTTACATCTGTGATAGAATTTGAAAAGTATTGGCTTCCCTGGTGCCTCAGATGGTAAAGCGTCTGCCTGCAATGTGGAAGACTTGGGTTCGATCCCTGGGTCGGGAAGATTCCCTGGAGAAGGAGATAGCAACCCACTCCAGTATTCTTGCCTGGAAAATTCCATAGACTGAGGAGCCTGGTAGGCTACAGTCCATGGGGTTGCAAAGAGTCAGACATAACTGAGCAACTTCACTTTATTCTGTGATTAGCCCTGGAAAAAAGGAAGAGTGTGTATCCTTACCTGTTAGACCTAGTTTTAATCCTTTCATCCTAGGTGACAAGTCTTTCAGTCATTCTCTTGCCATCTTCAACTTTTGCCATACCTGCATATATGTGGTTTTTTTTTTCTTAAAATCGATGAAGTTAAATGGGTTTTATAAAAGTTATCACTGAGAAGTCACAAATCTGATATATTAGTCTTTTTTTTTTTTTCCCAGTACACACGGGCATGAGCCCTTACCTATGAAAGTGAGGGTATTTGTATATCACTGTCTCATCCAAGTCACTGTATTAGTAGGCCATTCCCTGAGGATCATTGCAGGAAAGTGACCCATATTTCTTCAAGATAATTTGTAGTTCCAGAAAAAGATAAACCCAGATGTAAACAGTCAATAGCTTGTGTTTCAGATGTGAAGTTAGTTACGGTAGACTTCTCGAGGCACAATATTGAGAACAGATAATAACAATAATCTCCATCATTGTTTAAAAGCACAAATCTGGCACTTAATAGACTAATTCACAGTCACTCCAATTGCAAGTTTTCCTCATGAATATCATATCACAAGGGAATGTGAAATCCTCTAATTAAACATGATCTGAAAAGCAGCAGAAAATTGAGATGATGAGCGTTGTGGGGAAGGAGAGTCAGGGACTCACGGCGTGGGAGAGTGAAACAGAGAGAAGCGTGTGTGTCTCCCAGTTTGGAGAGCATTCCCATCTTTCTGTGCTCTAGAGCTGGCCCTTTGATGGGCTTTAATAAAACACCATTCTCTTTGATGATAGAACTGATTGCCAGCTTGCTTTCAGAAACCTGATTAATAAACACCTAAGGATGTTGTATTTCTGAAACGATCAAAAGAGCAAAACTTAAGGCAGTGTGCTGGAAATGCAATGGCTGAATCTTGTCCCCACTCTTCAGTCCATTTGCTTCTTGAAGTGTTCTCAGTGAAAGTTAAAGGACAAAGGTCATTTTCACAAAGGCACCAGGAAAACAGATACAATGCTAGAGTCACCCTTTTCCCTGTTCCCGCATACCATTTTCCCTTTCCTAGACAGATGAAAAAGCTCCCTCCTCCCCCTCGCCCCGCCCCGCCCCCCTACACACACACTGCAGTATAACACATGAAGAGACTGGACCTGTCCTCTTATTTACTACAAGAGTAGGATTTGACTTCTGGCTGGTTTTGAGGCATTATTCTCTAGTATGAAAAATGCTCAATATAATAGACTCCAAGATGGAAAATTATCTTCAATATGTCAGTAATCAATTCTTTTGCTATTGTGAAATCTACATTACTTTTTTTTAATTGGTCATCCATGATCAAATTCCAAAGCCAGCTCACCCAGTTTGATATCATTCAAGTTGACTTCCTGTATATTCACAAATACTTGATATCAGTTCTTGAAAATTAGTGTTAAAGCATATGAGGTCTGATGTTGTTGTCCAGTATCGCTTTATCATTCAAAATCAAATTTGGACTCCATATTCAGACTTAAGAAATTTGATGTTACTTCAGATCTCAATGAGTAGGATAGAGTAGCAAAGTAGGGGTCTGGAAAGTGTGATAAGAACTAAGAAGTGAAGAGAAAGAAAGTAGGATGGGTTTTGTGTAAGTTGTTAAAGCATGGTGGGAAAGAGGATGGTGGCTGGTGGGGAAAGGGAAGCACGGAACAGCTTCTAAGTCAAAGGAGGTGGCCAAGGAGTGGATGTGCTTTTGGTGTATGTATTTGCAGGGTGTGGGGAATGCTTTAGAAAAAGGTAGCTTCCTGCTCTCCTTCAGAGGTAAGGACATAGCTATCATTTCTTTAACCAAATCTCATTCAGCAACTACTCCTTATTCATTTTTTTCAATTTATTTTATTGGTTATCAATAACAAGTTACACACCTTAACATGACACCATTTGTAAACAGTGATATAATTTGCAAGTATGTGTTTTTCTTTAAGAATTTAGCTTATATATAATTCAAAGTAATGTAATACAATTAAAATGTCATATAAATATATAATACATTGCATATATTTACATAAATATCAATATGATGTATATATTTATTATAATATATCCATATATATATTTATAAGTTATATATTTCAAAGAATTTAATTTACAACCTCATAGAACAATACTTTTTCTGCCCAAATATATTGTCAACAATTTTATATTTACCAAAGTGACATCATGAACATAAATGAACTTCATCATCTTATAGAGATAAATGCTCCTCTTCTTTTCTACTCTTGAACTCAGAAGAGTAATAGTATAAATGAATTCCACAAAACACAGTATTTTAGCTGCAAAAACGTTTCAAGGGTGTTTTTGCTCACACCCTGTTTCATCTGCATAACTAGTGAAAGTTTGGTGGAGGCCTTCCCCCTGGAGAAGCAACACAGGTCATCACTTGTGATTCCCTATGGTTGGGACGTGAGGAGTTGGAAGGCAGGACAGTTAAATGACTTGCAAGGTTCCTGGTTTTTAGCGCTTCTGTAATGAGGAACGAAGTCTTTATTCACCTGGTACCCATCCGTCCACATAGTGCTGGCCCTCAGGAAAAGGTTGTTACACTCCATTCATGTGTTGGGTGGAGAGATCCACAAAGTACATTCTGAAGTGATTTTTCAGTACACCAAGGGATCAACAGAATCTGGAGAACAAAAGTTGTCCCTAGGTATTCATTCCTCAAAATGTTTGGTTGCTCAGGTTTTATTTTTATTAAAATTTATCTCCATTCCCCACCCCGGTCAGACTTCAAAAATTATACTAAAGTGATTTCAAAACTATTTTAAATTATGATTATAAATTCTTTTGAGAATGGAGATAATATATTTGGGAAAAAGAAAATCAGCAAAAGTGAAGCAACAAAAATATATATGTAAAGAAAACAAGCTCTGATCTTTACACTTCTGTTCATTTGGTTTTTGGCAAAAGTGCCAACACAGCTCACTTGGGCTAGAATAATCTTTTCATCAAACACTGCTGGAACAACATGCAAAAGAATGAAGTTCTATACCTGCCTCACATAAAATATAAAAATTAACTCAAACTCGATTAAATGTGAGGGCTAAAGCTCTTGGAAGAGAATATAGAATAAGTCTTAATTACTTTGAATCAGTCTGTGGTTTCTTAAATGTGACACCGCAAGCACTACAAGGAACTAAAGGTGGAGGGGAGGAGATTGGACTTCATCAAAATGTAAAACTTTTGTGCCTCAAAGCATACCATCAATAAACTGAAAAGACAGTCTACAAGATGAGTACCAGTGTTTGTATATCTTGTATCTCATAATGGACTCGCGTGCAGAAATATATACATGAAAAAACTTGCATCTCCAAAATAAAGAGAACCCAGTGTTTTTTGATAGGCAAAGGCTCTGAATCGACATTCACTAAAGAAGATACACAAATGATCAACAAGCACATGAAAAACTGATCAGAGTCCTTAACCTTGTTTTTTTAAATTGTCTTGGAGTGCAGTTCCTTTACAGTGTGGTGGTTCTGCTGCATAGCAAAGCGAACAGCTGTATGTTGACAGATACTCCCTCTTTTTTGGGTTTCCTTCCCATTTAAGTTACCGCAGAGTGTTGAGTAGAGTTCCCTGCACTATACAGTAGGTTCTCATTAGTTCTCTGTTTTCTATGTAGTATCAATAGTGCATATATGTCAATCCCAGTCTCTCAATTCATCCCACTTCCCCTTCCCCTTTTTGTATCCATATGTTTGTTTTCTGTGTCTGTGTTTCTATTTCTGCTTTGTAAATAAGATCTATACTGTTCTTCTAGATCCTCATATATGAGTTAAGATGTAATATTTGTTTTTCTCTTTCTCACTTCACTCTCTATGACAGTCTCTAGGTCCATCCACATCTTAAATGGCACAGTTTCATTCCTTTTTATGACAGTAATGTTGTATATATCAGCATCATTAATCTTTAGACAAGCATAAATCAAAAGTGCAAAAAGGTAACAACTTATATCTTCTGGAATGGCTATGAAAAAGACAGATGGCAAGTATATTGGCAAGGATGTGGAGAAATTAGAACCCTTAAACAATGCTGGTGAGAATACAGCATAGTGCAGCTGCTTTGGAAAATAGGCAAGCAGTTTCTCAAAATGGTGACCATAGAGTCAGCACATGACCCAGCAGTTCTACTCCTAAATATACACCCCAGATGATTGGAAACATATACTCAAACAGGTACATGAATGTGAATTGTAACATCACCACTATCACCACAGTAGCCACAATGTGGGACCATCTCAAAGGTTAAGCAGCAGATGGGTGGGTAAACAAAATGTGCTCTCTACATACAGGGGAATAGTATTCAGTCATGAAAAAGGAAATAAAGCCCTGACACACGCTGCAGTGGGGCCTTTCAAAACACAAGACACGTGGAAGAAGCCAGAAACACAAGACCACCTGCTACATGGTCCAGTTTATAGGAAATGTTCAGAAGAGGCAAATCTCTAGAAACAGAAAGTTGATTAGTGATTGACAGGGACTAGGGCAGTGACTGCTGATGGGTACAGCATTTCTTTTTGGTGTGATACAAAATGTTCTAAAGCTACATTCTGGTGATACTTTGACAGCCCTGTGAATATTGCATTATATACTTTATATATGCCATTGCACTGTGTACTTTATTTTTGGCTGCACCTCGAGTCTTGAGGGATCTTGGTTTCCCAGCCAGGAAGTGAACCCACCCCTCACAGTGAAAGTGCCAAATCCTAACCACTGGAACCCAGGAAATTCCCTGAATTAGGTACTTTAAATAAGTCGGTTGTTTGGGATATGGGCTGTGTTGTTCAGTAGCTCAGTCGTGTCTGAGTCTCTGCAACCCCATGGACTGCAGCACACCAGGATTCCCTGTCCTTCACCATCTCCCAGAACTTGCTCAGACTCATGTCATCGAGTTGGTGATGCCATCCAACCATCTCGACCTCTGTCATCCCCTTCTCCTCCTGCCTTCTATCTTTACCAGCATCAGTTTCATTGAGGGATATGAACTATACCTCAATAAAACTTAGAAAACTATGTTCCATTATTTTGAGCCATTAGAAAATGACCAGTGGTCTTCTGGAACTTTATGTGTCAAACAACATGCTAATGAAATGAAATACAATTTATAATTTGGGGTTGATGGTGAGGGCAAAGGGGAGAAGTTATAAGCCCTAATGGGCACAGATGCAGACTTTTGTTGCAGATGAATCAGAAATTGAGAAGAATACCAGAAGACAAATTTGGAAATTTGGAAAAGGGAAAAACAAACAAGGTGAAAGTTAGTATACAGACATGAAAGTTAGCATGCAGGAAAATTGACATTCAGGTACAGTGAGGTGTCTGTGCTTTTCTTTTTCTTTTTAGATTATTTTCCATTGTAGTTTATTACAAGATATTGAGATACTCCCTGTGCTATACAGTAGGTCCTTGTCAGTTATTTTATATATAGCCTGGAAAATCCCATGGATGGAGGAGCCTGGTGAGCTGCAGTCATGGGGTCACTAAGAGTCGGACACGACTGAGCGACTTCACTTTCACTCTTCACTTTCACGCACTGGAGAAGGAAACGGCAACCCACTCCAGTGTTCTTGCCTGGAGAATCCCAGGGACGAGGGAGCCTGGTGGAGTCTGTGGGGCTGCACAGAGTCGGACACGACCGAAGTGACTTAGCAGCAGCAGTGTGGATATGTGAATCCCAGACTCCTAATTTGTCCTTTCCCCTCCTTTTCCCCCCTTTAGTGACCATAAGCTGGTTTTCTGTGTCTGTGAGTCTATTTCTGTTTTGGAAACAGGTTCATTTGTGTCGTTGTTTAGATTCCACGTATCAGTGATACATCTTTGTCTTCCTCTGTCTGACGTCCTTCAGTTGCTGTCCTTCCCTGTTGTTGCGCATGACATCGTTTCAGTCTTTTACAGCTGAGTCGTGGTCCACTGCTGCATGTACTGCATCCTCTCTATCCTTTCACCTGTCAGTGGGTGTGTAGGTTTCTGCAGTGTCTTCGCTCTTGTATTAATAAATAGTGCTGCTGTGAACATTGGGGTACATGTATCTTTTTGAATTAGAGCTTCCCTTGGATACATGCCCAGGAGTGTGATTGCTGGAACATATCTTAACTCTCTTTTCAGTTTTGTAAGGAGCCGCATACTGTTCTCCATAGTACAGACAGCAACAGTGTAGGAGGGTCCCTTTTCTCTGAGGTGTCTGTGTTTTTCTTCTCCTTCAAAGATTCTTCTCTTGGTTACCACAGGGAAAATTAGGTTACAGGACCTAGAGCGTAAAGACCACTAAAGTGTGCAGAGTGAAGTAAGAAATTCTTCTTAATTTTAGCAGTGATTCTAGTTCAAATTTTGGTGGAATGGAGAACTTGAGAAAGTAATAGTGAATGATCACTGGTGGAAAACCATACCAATATTTAAAATCTTATCAAAGGCCAAAGACAGTGTTGAAACTAAGGCTCTGGCTGGTATACTTTGACATAGCAAGAACAAATACCAAAACAAGTTTTAAATAAATGTCAGTGATGCCATTACATCATACTGACTAATATAGAGGGTATTTACTATTAAGTAATATTAGAAATTGTCACATATTTTTGTGTAATGATACTTTTTGTGGCAAGTTGATTCTTTGTAACCTGAAATGTTGTCACTATTATTGTGTTAATAAATATATCTCGTTTTTACATACCAAGGATTATCAGAAGAAATTTAAATCACCTCTTTTTTTTTTTGACTGTGTACTATTTGTATTTTATACATTTGAAATAATAAATAATAGAAAGTGCCAGAATGCTGTTTTTCAAGTCAGTTAGCATCATTCTGGTCCCAACCTTCAAGAATTTTTTTAAAGGGCAAATATTTATTGCATATATGTCCACACAGAAATTAAATAGAATAATATAATTATTGTCTGTTCATGCACCAGTCCATCTAACATTAACTGAACCCATGTTATGTGCAAGGTACTGAGTAGGTAGAGATGAATTAGATGCAATCCCTGCCCCTAAAAATTTTCATAATAATAAGACATCGTCTGTTTAACAATCGACCTTACACTTTTGAAGGTTAATTTTGGGAGAAGCATGTTTAGGTCCCTTTAAAATCAGATATATCTATTTATTCATCCATTATTCAATGCTTTATTCAGCATTTATTCAAAACTGATCTTGGCAGCTTTTCAGAACTTATATACTTCTCACATCAGTGAGCTCCCTTTAACAGTTGATTTAAATGACTAAGTCACAGGCTTTATCTAACCATGTTGAGGTGGTCATTTTCCCATCAAGTTTCATCATAAAAATGAAATTCTGAGTTAATTCAACTTTAAAAATTCCCATGCTCATTTATTAAACTTTATTTACTCTTCTGAAAATATGGGTGTTGGATTAGATTACCACCAGATCACCTCTGGTCCTGCAAATTCATAAGTGTGTGTGTGTGTGTTTGCTCAGTTGTATCCGATTCCTTGCGACCCAGCCCACCAGGCTCCTCTGTCCATGGGATTTTCCAGGCAAAAATACTGGAGTGGCCATACTCTTATTTATTTTTTTTTTCAATTTCCTGTCTTGTCCCTTTTGGCATGTCCCCAAAGGCAGTAAGAATAGAAACTTTTCCCACTTTTCTGGTGAAGCAGAAAAGCTCCCATTCAGGGGTACACCTGGTGAGGTCTGAGGGTGCTTCATCCAGAATGACTAAAAGGCCAGAAGCAAGACCTAGTCACACAGGCAGCAAAGGGTACCGCATTTGCTTACACCAGCATCGTTCTGGAGAGTGAGTCCCACATAGACAGCACTTGATTTTTTCATGCATGGAAATGGCAATCCACTCCAGTAATATTGCCTGGAAAATCCCATGGACAGAGTGGCCTGATAGGCTACAGTCCATGGGGTCGCAAAGAGTCGGACACGACTGAGCGACTTCACTTCACTTTATATGTTTCTGTGTGGGTTTCTGTGGGTCTGTGTATGTGTTTATACATATATTGAACATTTGCCAGAAAAACATACCTGTCATGCACAAACTTCAAAAGATACAAAAAAATGATACAGTGAAAATTTCATTTCTCTACTGCCCTTGTTACTCCCCTCCTGCCCCAGAGGGAACAAGTATTACAATATCTTATGTGTCTTTCCAGAGAGGCTATTCCCAGCATCACTGCCAATCTGTTCTTCCTTGCAAAGCCAGTCGCTTTATTTCAGTGAGTTGTGTATGAATCGAGGGAGTGGCACTGAGATATGTACACTGCCACGTGTGAAATAGATAGCTAGTGGGAAGCTGCTGTGTAGCACAGGGAGCTCAGCTCGGTGCCCTGTGGTGACCTAGAGAAGTGGGAATAGGGGCCGAGAGGCTTAACCAGGGAGGGGATATATGTGTACATATAGCTCATCACACTGTTGGACGGCAGACAATATTGTAAAGCAGGTGTATTCCGATAAAATATAAAGTATTCACATAGGGAAAGCAAGTGGCAGTGGGAGGCAGAGCCTGTTTCCATGTTTGTAAACTCTAGTAATGCTTGAGAAAGAGATCACAGCGTGGCCATGCGCCAGGGCACCTGCAGGGTTGACCAGGGTTGGGCTGTGCCAGGTGTGGGATGAAGTCGGGGCAAAGTTGAGGAGCCAACACAGTATGAAGTGAACTTTTAAAAACAAGATCATGTAATGGTTTTGTGATAAAAATACAGTTTTAAGGTAGAGCATGTTTTCAAGAGGTCTGCTGCGTATGTAAATATGTATGCGCGCCAGGAGTTGGCATTTCTCTCAGCCTTCAGATGTGAATGGTTACCCTTGAGAAGCTTCAGTGAGTTGTCATCTCTCCTTCCTTTGAAATAAGGATATTCAGTTGAACCAAGTATACATTCTTAGAGGAGAATAGTTTTTAATTCAGGTTACAGGGGATGTTTTGGGGGTAGGGAGTGGGAGTGGTAAAGTTACTAAATTACGTGCATTTTACTTCTAGTTGTAAACCCAGTGAAGACATGTTACTTTCTTTCACACGATAACTGAGAACCTTCTTAGCTTAACCCACAAAGCACTGATGAATAATCATTGGCAATTTGTAACTAGTGAGGTTAATTTTATATCTAAATTAGTTGAGTTTCTTCATTTCTAATCTAAAGAATCACACAAAGTAGGTACAATGACTAAGAATGTACTCAGCATGTAGCATTTCTCAAGAGCTACTTAAAACAGTATCTGTGGTCATTGTTAAAACTTAGGACTGATATCAAAGAGTGGTTCCATTTCTCTAAATGTATCTTCTGGTAAAAATCAGCTCTGTACTGGGATGTTTGGCCTGGTAAATTTTATTCCCAACATTATTCATAAATATTAGAAACATGAAGGGAACCTCGGTGTCCAAAATGGAGGAATGTTAGATTGATTTTGGCAGATAACTTGACCTGAGATGGTATATGACAAGCTGTTATGCATTGATATATAAGGCTCTTAAGGATTAATTAGTTGATAACAAGACACATTATTTACAAAATCTTCTTAAATTTGAAAGAATAATACAAACCTCCATGCCTTAATTTATCAAAAATGTATTTGTGTGTATTTTTTTTTTCTTTTTAAGGTTTGTACAACAAATACACACTAATTCTTTTAGGATTATGAAAATACTTTAATCTTCACAAAATTGGTAAATAAAAGAGTTATTGTGGTTGGGCTTCTTTTTTTTTCTTTTTTCCTTTGTAAGATATTGGTTTGGAACAGTTTTCTTTTAAATGATTTCCTTCCCTCAGATATTCTGAGAATCTTGTTACTCTGAAGGATTCTTGGAGTTTAAATATTGCCAGTAATTTTTTTAATTCTGTTTTGTACCATCCTTTATTTATTTTTTAAATTCAGAAGATGGACATGGATAGGTAGTCATTTTTGCTTCATTCCAGTGGAATTTCACCCCTTTACCTGCTCAGAGAATCTCATTTTATTGCTGGGCTTTAGAAATCTCACTGTAACTACCTCAGTTTTCTGTGTTACCCTCTTTCTTCCATGAGGGCACCTTTCAGTGCTTTTCCTAACTTAGTCTTTTGCTTTTTTGTTGTTTTTTGTTGTTTTTTCTCAGATTTGTTTTCTACTGTCAGGCAAAATAGTTTATTATTGTTTTAAAATGATATTAGGTTTCCAAGTAAATCATTTAAGAGCCACAAAGAGACCTGTGGATCTTTGTTAAGGTGTGTGCTTAGTATTGATGACCTTAGTTTAAATGTTCATAATATGCTGGCTGTGGATTAATTACGTTGTAAGACAGGGACAAGTGGCATGTGTGTATGTCTGTTCTATGAATGTGAGTCGGTAAAATACATGAATACACATCCTGGCAGTTACATAAAATATAAGCCCCTCATGTATGTGCGTCGTGTGTGTGTGTGTGTGTGTGTGTGTGTGTGTGTAACTATAATTCAGTGTGCCTGAAGTTCAGAGGCTGGCAGAGGCAATGGAGTAAGCTGCAAAATAGCCCTTTCCTTGAAAAGAATGTGCTTTAGTACAAAACGGAACTCTTAATGTTAGTTTTACATTTCTATTTGGTGGAGTCTAAAGTTATGGAACGACTGTAAAAATAATTTGTCTGAAAGATGTCTGGATGCAGAAATCTAACGGAGAAAATATTGGAGAATATGGTTCATCAGCAAGTACAACAGATACACTTTTCTAAGCACCATGTGGCATGGATCAAAGCATCCTATGACCTGCATCCGTGTGGCCAAATCATTAGCTATTGATTGGAGCCCCAGTGGAGGAGTAAGCCCTTTGTGTTCATGCCAAGTTTTCTCCCAGTCTTGGTGTCAGCCATTGTAGGGATAGAATCTTCCTGCTCCAGTTAGCTTTGTTGGTGGTGTTGTTATTAAGTTAATCATCTACTTGGATACATTTGTCTTTCTCAATTATTTCATTCTATATTCTAAATTATTTTATTGCATTCAGCTTGGTAAAATTAACTTGTGAAAAGACTGTATAGTTTGAGGGATGCTCTTTGTGGTAGAAGGGAGAGAAAATTTTACAATGTCCTGGGGAGAATCTCAAAATCAGGTACAGATGATAATTTCCACTATGTAGACTATATGGTAAGTTCTCGCTTTTTAAAAAATTTCTGTATTTAATAGCTCTGTAGAATTTTGTTGTCTTCTGTCAAACATCAACAAGAATCAGCCATAGGTATAAAGTTCTGGCCTTTTAACAAATCCTTTGCAGTCTGAGTAGAGAGGTCTGCCTCTTAACAAAAGCCTGTTGAGCACTTTTCAAATGTGATGCTGACATTTCTAATACTGGACTGTTCACATTTTGAAATTTAGCTCTTGCTTTGTAAGTAAAGTGTGCTGCAAAAGTAATTCATAAATTCCATGGGAAGAGGAAAGCACGAGTTGGTTTGTGTTTGCATTTTGGCGACGTGGGCCGGCTCCTCTTGCCTTTTATGTCTGGTGGGATGCTTCTGGGCAGCCGATTCATTCTCTCGTCCTCTGTGTATTTTCTTTCAGTTTGTCCCATGAGGAACATCCGCATAGCCATCCTCTCTATGGACACGGTGTGTGCAAGTGGCCTGGCTGTGAAGCAGTGTGTGAAGATTTCCAGTCATTTCTAAAGTAAGAATGATTTGATAACACTTTCTTCTTAGACGTGAGCCCGTCACCCCCCGCTGCTCGTGCTTTTCCTCGTGAGATGCCTTTCCGATGCAGGGTTTCACACCACCATTTTGAAGATAGAGTCACAATCACCATGTCTAGCGTAGTCATAGGAATAGTTTTACAGATCTATTGAGTGTTGCCTTCTTAAGTGGAAAAGATTGATATCCAAGGGCAGTTGGATCCTATTCGTAAGATCCTTTACTTATTTTCTCAGAATGACAGTGGTTAAGTAAAAATGGTTCCAGTGTCAAACGTGTAGTAATTTAGTCTTTGCTTTTACTCACATCCCTCCATATTAATAACACAGGCACTAGCTCTAGTTTTATAAAATTGGTGTCAGTTACTGGCCAATTACAGCTTGATGATTGGGCCTCTTTGTTTCTTCACAAATGACTTTACAAACGTCCAGGAAAAGCTACCAATTTGATTCTTACCTTTCTATATCACTGTTGACTTTTGTTCGGAATCTTGTTGTTATAGGGAAAACAATTCAGTTTAATTCCTGCAGTTAGAGTATGACTGAAACTTGGGCTATCCCATTTGAATCTATATGCTGATTAAGCATCCCTTGAGTAAATGGTGTGTTAACCCTCTGGAAGCTGAAATGAGATGCTTCTGCACTACATCGTAAGATTTCCTTCATACACAGTGCCTTGTCCTTTAAAAATATTGAGATGAAACTGCCCTGCATTATTGACATCACATAAATATATTCATAGTATCATTGAATCATTGATGTATGGACTAAGTATAATACTGCATTATATTCACTGTATTTATATATCATGCAGCAAGCAAACATATGCATGTATAAAACTCCTATATATACAGGTGCATGATGGTTTGCAAACTGGGTGTTGAGGGGGCCAGTGGGGAGTCTTTGCCTCTGACTTTTCTGTCTCATTCAAGCCCCATAATAGAGGGGGGCTGATTTACATCCAGGTCTCTGGTTTTGCAAGATCTTTATATTATTAGAACAATCTCAGTATCTGTCTTTATGGACCTGGGTACAAATATGTTAATAAAGCCATCATTAGAGATACAGTGTTACCTGCAAGCACTTCTGGTGACTATCATGTTTTTAACGAATGAATGAAAGCCTGTGAATCTGTTTTGGTGATTTTCCACTTTAATATTTTACTTTAAAAACATTATGTGGTCATTAAAAACTTAAGTACTTAAAATTTTTTAGAAAAGAGATAGTTAAAATTGATTCTAAATATTAATACTCAAGAGCAGTGATAGTTTATTTTAAATTAAGCAACAGCTCTTTACAATTATAATAATTCCAGTTAGTGCTACTGGGCCTTGTTCTCTCCTAAATCCATTATTGTAGAATCTTTGTTTTCTTATTGCCTAATCACTTGCCTAATTGTATTTTGATAATGAGAAAAGATCTTGGCAGAAAGATTTCAATTCTAGTTTCACTTTCTGTACCAATACCAACTTTGATAAATATCTTGGTTTAATTTCACTCCTCTATAGAATGGCCAGTGAACATCTGTAAATATGATTTATTTTATAAAGTTTCTAGAACTATAGAATTACTATCAACATTCTTATCGACTTGTGTCATTAGGGAAAAGGGCATTTTTCCAATTGACCACTTAAAACTTTTTGTTAATAAGCAAAGTATTTCCCACTCAGATCTTAGGTCCATTTATTATGTGAGGTATATATATATACACATATACATATATATATATATATATAGTATGTATGTATGTGTGTAGTGGGGGTGCAAATATACCTCCACGAAAAGACAGCACACTTTCAAAACCACATCCATTTCTAAAGAAATGGATCTGAATGTCATCAGAATAGAGCCTAGACTTGATTCCTATAAAACTCATTTTTCTTCTAAGGATGTTAGGAGTCTGGCCCTTGTATAGGAAACCACCATTTAGTCTTCACTTTTGTTCATGTCCCTCTATTATTCTGTGTGGTTTTGCACATGACATGGCATGTTTGCTCAAAGACATCGAAATGCTCATTCTAGTGCTGCAACTGTTGCTTCTTTAGTTCCTAGTACTTGCTTATTGATGTACGTTTGTCAGAATATTTACGTTTGCAAGTTAAAGAAAACCAACTTAAATTGGCTTAAACCAAAGAAAAGGAGGGTGGTGGTTGGGGGTTGATAATTGGCTCCTATAACTAGGCGGTCTGGTAATACAAGCTGGCTGCAAGCATGACTGGACCCTGATGCTTCAACAAGGTTATTGGAGTGTGGGTTCATTGCTCCTTAGCTCTGTTTTCCTCTGTGTTGACTTCCTACTCAGGCTCTTTCCAAGTAAAAGTAAAGAAGACAGATTCACCCGCCATAAGGTGACTGATCCCAGAGTGCATCTCTTTTTTTCAGTAGTTCCAGAAAAGTGTTCTTTGCTGACTGTCATTGGCCCAGATTAAGTAGGTATCCTAGCTCTGAACCAGTCATGAGGCAGCCAGGCCTGAGTCACATGCCGACCTGCAGAGTGCAATAAATTGTTCATCCTCCAGGGGCCACACGGGGTCTGGGGATGAGAGACTTGGTTCCCAAAAGTAAAAAAAAATGAATCTTGTAAAGCAGCAAATGGAGAGTAAATGCTGAATAATAAAACTGCCTCTAGTTCTTAGAGCTCTCATGGTGCTTTCCCAAGTTTACCCACTGGTTGACAGTCTATGACAAATTCAGGATTTTGATATTCTTCCTCAGCAGTATCTTAGCTCTTGGAAATTCACAGTTGTCTTCCAGTTTAAGGCCTAGAGTAGTGAAGAGTAAGTGACTCTTGTGAGTTCGCGTCCTTCATGTGTTGGTTCGGTCTGAAGGGTGGTCGTGTTGGCTGTAGTGAAACCAGCTTTGCCATATGGCCCCTTGGAATGACATCACAGCAGTGTCCTTATTATCAGGAAGTGATGTTTGAAGTGTTTCTTCTCAAACTGCCAGATTTTGTAGACTCGGAAAGTACCTTTTTCCTGGGCCCGTGAGCAGGACCTTGTCCCATGATCCCACTTTAGAAGTATTCTCTTACGGTTTTAGAAAATTGATATTAGAGGTCTTAGATTTTCAAGACACTCTTACTTAACACAGTGTCGATTGCTCTGCACTCCCTTTTAATTAATCGCCATGCTGCATGGCATGTGGGATCTTAGTTCCTCAGTCAGGGATCAAACCCACATTCCCTGCCTTGGGAGTGCAAAGTCTTAACCACTGGGCCGCCAGGAAATTCCTGCTCTTTGATTTAGAGGTTGCTTCATAGATTTTTTTTTATCACCTGTCTTCTAAATTTGAATTTTACACTCCCTTGGTATAGCTCTGACCTGTTCAACAGTCATAATTTGAAGTGCTTTACATATATAACTCAGTTAATACAGCCACCTTATACTGCTACTATTAACGTATTACTCTCAAGCTACAGATAAGGATACTAAGGAACAGCAAAGTTAAATAATTTTCCCAAGGTCACACAGCTAATAATAGGTGGAGTCAAGATCTAAACCCAGACATGAGACTTCATAGGACTTGCTGTTAACTGCTATATAATAGCGCCTGGTTGGAAGCAGTTCATTTTATTAACAGAATGTTTACTGTGTACGGCAATAGGCATAAAGAAAGCTTTGAAGAAAGGCAGAATGTGTGTGTAGCCAGTTGCTAGGAGTGTGTTCTTTGAGCTCAGTGTAAGCACGTGTGATTTGGGATGATGATAATAACTGCCTCTTAGGGTTGGGAGAATGAAAAGGTACATCATGTCAGGTGTCTGGTCCGTAGCAGGCACTGTCAAAAAATATTAGTACTTCTTTTCTCATCTTCTTAAGTGTATTTTTAAAAAGAAAAAAAATTGAAGCTATACAAACATTGGGCTTCCCTTGTGACTCAGCTGGTAAAGAATCCACCTGCAATGAGAGAGACCTGGGTTCAATCCCTGGGTTTGGGAAGAGCCCCTGGAGAAGGGAGAGGCTCCCCACTCCAGTATTCTGGCCTGGAGAATTCCATGGACTGTATAGTCCATGGGGTTGCAGAGTCAGACCCAACTGAGTAACTTTCAGTTTCACTTTCTTACAAGCATTTCTGACCTTGCACCTAGGGAAGAGATTGTGACTATGCAGAGCTTTAATATGTCAGAAGAGACTGTTCTTTAACATAATCCTTAACCATAAATTTCAGTAGAGTGTCCTACACAGTCAAAGGTGATTGTCAGACAGGGCTGGCAAACTTTTCCTGTAAAGGAGCCAGATAGTTGATACGATGGACTTTTGCAGGCCACCCAGTCTCCAAGACAAGCACTCAGCTTGTGGACACAGAAGCAGCCATGCGACTCTGTGTGAGGAGTGGGTGTGGCTGTGTTCTTTGCACCAGTTTGCTGACCTCTGACCTAGGGTACTCTTCTTTGGTGTCATTATGTTTTCAGCTGAGCTACATCCTTGAATTCCCTGGGCATTGCTCTCCTGGCTTGTTCAGGTCTCAGAATGAGACCCTTTTTTTCCCCCTCTTCCTGAGGAAAAAATATCATAACTGTTGGTAAATCAGAAGCAGAGATCTGACACTCTTCGGTGATCATTCTGCAGTGTTTGTTCCCAAGGTGAGGTATACCACAGGGCCCTTGATTTCAAAGATAAATACTGTGCAAATAACCGTCCTATTGGCTTTCCCTCCCAGCCAACAGAGGGATGCTTTATCAGAATCGGCAGATACCCAGGCTATTGTGTGCAGTTATTTCCCTGTTTCTTCTCAAAACAAGTTGCAGTTTGAGTGTTTTGTTTTGTTTTTTCAATCTGTCAACCGTGAGTTATCATGTGACGGTTGTGTTTGTTGGAGGAAGCCGATACCAGCAGGTACCCATGCTCAGCTTCACTGCAGCCCGCCAGCCCTGCATTGCTTGGAATCCTCCGATAACAGAAAAACAAAAACAAGCCTAGTACCATCCAGATAGGTGAAAGTTCTGAGCGTGCTCCTGTCCACACCCCTCGTGGATCAAGTTTTTTGTTTTTTTCTTTTTAACCAGGTTGAAGTCAGAGTCCTCACTGGTAAAAACAGGAATCTATAATTCTTTCTCTTTGCTCCTTGAAAAAGGGCGCATACTATTCTTCAGCAAGGTGGGGAGTGGATGTGAAGCTTAAATCATGACCACATTTTCCTGTTTCTGACTTGGAGGGTAAAATCAGACACAGATCCATAGTTCCACAAATACCAGGCCCCCATGTGTGTTTGGGGAAAAGTATAATTTGGGCCCTTGCTTACTAGCCATTTGAAAGAAATTGTGTTTTCATTTTTATCTCTTGGTTATTGCTCATGAAGAAAAGCACCATGCTAGACAATCAAACCCCAAATTCCTTTACACGTTAGTCAGATGTACATTACTTCTTAAAGCCAAAATAAATTTTATATGTCCTCTTGGAGAAGACAGGGAGGGAAATGTCGCAAGAAAATGCCCAGCAGTGGAACTTTGACCCTTTCAAAAGGTTGAGGGCTGGAGACAGCAGAGGACATTTCATCACTAATTCACTTTTAACGGGAAAAAAAAATCTTTTTTCCCTGTGAATTTCACTTCTGAAAACTGTGAAGTTTTATGTGCAAGAAACTCCTAAGTGCTGGTCTGCGATGTTTTCACAAGTGTTTTTATCATGGTAACATCTTGTTTACTTTAGTTCCCGGCCTAAAACTACTTGGAACATGTTAAGAAAACATTTCAAGAAAGCCTCGACAAAGAGGCTTTTGTTTCCGCAGCCACCGCGAGGCTGCAAGGATCACAAAGGTGTTAACTTTCAGCCCCTTAAGCGCTTCCACATGAAATTCCAGCACCGATGTTTGTGGTTTTGGAAAAACAAAGTGTATGTTAAAGAAACCAGGTATATGCTAATACATGTCGAAGGAGGCCGGATATCATAAATTGTTCGAAACCTATTCGTGGCTCTGGGTTTGCACGCCTGAACGTTCTGCAGTGAAATTACCTCTGGTGAGTACAGGAGAGCACGTGGAGAGGCACTAGCCTTCTAGAAGGTGGGCATATGCAAATAACCATTCTCGCCTCTGCATTTCAGTCTCCAGAACCAGGGGTGGGGGGTGGGGGAGGAAAATTTCCCCCATCAGTTCCCAGGCGACAAGTCTTGGAGTTTTGCACAACGAGCTTAATATGTTTATGGATTGACTTTACCACTTACGCCTTTTTGAGTTGGTTTGAGAAAAAGAAATATCAGGTGGTACCAAGAAACATTTCTTTCCCCCTTAAAGTCTCTCCTTTCACCTTTCGACACTGTTCAGGAGTTCAAGACCTTTCCAAGCACTCAGAGGTCAGAATGGCCTAAATGCCGCAGCGCCCTCTAGTGATCGACAGAATGTTCCATAGAAAAGTTGAGACAAGTTTGCCAAAGACAACAGGCCCAGTGCCACCCCTTTGCTCAGAAAAAAAGCAAGTAACATCGGAATGCATTTTTTTTCCTGTCAGCAAACAGATTTTAGTCAGAAATGCAAATGAAATTTAATTTCTCCTCATAGGCTTTGAAAGCATTTGAGAATTTTCTAGCTGTCTACCCAGTCAGTTCTGCATATCACCGTGCCATGTACCCAGCGCAGTGTGCCACCGTAGAGACAGTGTGATCTTATATTTTTAAGTCATTAGCTAGCCTAGGTGTTTCACGTGATCACTTCCGGCGTGTAATTATAAAGCAGCCCTGAAAAGATAGGGATCATCTTCACTGCACACTTTTATTGACAGTGTCTACCATATTATGGCCATGTCTAAATGGTAAAATTTATTATTAGCAGAAGCGTCACAAAAGTCTGAGACAGCGATTTTCCTTTCAATAAAAGTAGTTAAAAACCTTTAGAAAATCCATAATTTTGATTGCTAGTACTTCATAAATGTATAACTGGTACTTTTTAGCTGTCTCTTTAGGGAAAAATGAGTTTTATCACCTGCCGTACCTGGGTTAATGAAATTGTGTGTTGGAATTTAGCCAGGATGAAAGATGAGATCATTCCAAGACACTAATATTGGCAACAGGTCTCATAAAAAGCTCTGACTCTTGAGTGAAGTATCATTAGATTTTTTTAAATTATTATTTTATTTAAACCAGGGGATTTAAGTTAGTTGTCATCTCCAAAGTTTTGGTGCTAGCGAGATTCTCATTTCACCTCCCGTTCAAAACCCAGTG